>JARBWK010000009.1:45274030-45349421 GCA_030556195.1 Anolis apletophallus | reverse complement strand
AAGGACTCATAAAGCATTTCCTCAATACCCGAGTGAGTGTGATTATTGAGCGGCCCACCAACGCTCACACCACCTTGTGGCCAGTAAGAGGGCTGCTTATTCTTGTTCTTAGAATAAGCAGTCAAAGCCTAGGTCTTGCCTTTTTTGAAGCAAAAAAAAAATTGAACCAATCCCCTCTGCCAAATATGGAAGGAAGCTTGCACCAAGCTCAGCAGCTCAGAAGGGACTGGAATTGCAAGCTCAGATTGCTCCCTATAATACTAATAACATTCTTTAGTCTCCTGCCTATATTTTGCTTCCATTTGATTAGCTTCCTTAGCACAAGATCCTTAATAAGTACCATACTTTCCGGCGTATAAGACTGGCCGACCCCCACCTTTTCCAGTTAAAATATAGGGTTTGGGATATGCTCGCCGTATAAGACGACCCTCTTCCAACGCACACCAAATAAATTTTTTAAAAACATCAGATTTGATTTCAATATGGTAATTTTCCTATTACTGTACCTCCTTCTCTGCCTCTCAGATCTCGCACCTGCGTACCTGCACCGCTTCACTGCAGTCTTCAGGCGCGAGATCTGAAACGCAGAGGAGGAGGTACGGTCAGAGGATACAAGGACGGGCCAGACAGGTAAAAGAGATGTGTTTTTCTGGGCCCAGAGCCACTCTATCTCTTTTTTCCATACCCCGGGGGCCCTGGACGCCTGCAGCTTGCTCCACCCTTCACTTACACCTTCCCAATGAGGCGCCCCTACACCTCACCATCGGGACCGCATTAAGTCCACGAATCCTGATGAATCGATTTTCTTCTACCGTACTTGCACAGCGTCGCCTTTAATGCTTTCATACTATTGCTGCAAATGGCAGGGATGCGGCCACTGCCATTTTTGAGCTCCCCCCACCATATGCGGCAACCACATATTCTCCAATCCAGATTGGAAGTTTCAGCACCCGCTCTATAAGAAGACTCCCAGCGTATAAGACTCCCACGTATGAGACGACCCGACTTTTGAGAAGATTTTCTTGGGTTAAAAAGTAGTCTTATACACCAGAAAATACGGTATTCTGAAAAGTAGAGAGGGGAAACAAGAGACCCCTTCTACATTGCCATATAAAATCCAGATTATCTACTTTGAACTGGATTATATGGCAGTGTGGACTCATATAACCCACATCAATCTGGATTATCTACTTTGATAATATGGATTATATGACAGTGTAGAAGGGGCCAGAGAGACAGAAAGTTTGGAGAGTAAAATGGTTATGAGTCAATTCTACAAAGAAGAAAGTGGAGAAGGAAATTTCTTGAGGGGTGCAAGGGGGGGGGGGCAGGAAGGTTGTTGCTGTTGGTGTTATGAATGTGTTGTTTCTCCTCTGAGTGAAGTCAGGAGAGAGGAGTTTTCTAGGGATGCATCTATACTGTAGATTAATACAGTTAGACACTACTGCCAGGGATCGATGCTATGGAATCACGGGTGTTGTAGTTTTACCAGGTCGTTAGCCTTCTCTGCCAATGGATTCCATAGCATTGAGCAAAGATGGTTGAACTGGTATTGAAACAGCATTAATGCTACAGTGTAGACGCAGCCCCAGACATCACAGAACAAACATGCTTCATGCCACCCTGTTTTCAAAATGTATGGGTGTGACGGCACGGTGAGCGCCACCTGCATGGAAAACCTTGAATTCTAAAGGGTTTGCATTGTTGAATTGTGTTTTTGCAGCCTGCAGAGTTTTGCAAAAGGTTTGGTTGCATTGATTGGTTCATAGCACCTGCCAATCATCATTTTGCAGAGCCCAGTTGAGTTTGTTCCAACCCTTTCCCAGGGGTCTGGGGAGCAAGCCATTTTACATTGCAGAGCTTTCCAGGACTTCTCCTGAAAAGGATGTGTTTAGGTTTGCCAGACCAGGCCCTTAGTCAGGCCATCTTTCAATACCAGTCTGATATCCTTGGAATTCAAGCAGAAGGCTCAGCATATCAGAAGGCCGAGTAACTCTGGGTAGTTCCAAGCGCCTCCAAACCAGTCGTCCGAGGAAAAGGAAGACTTTGTGACTTCAAGTTCAGCCATCTGATTGGGACTGCGAGTGTCCCTACCTCAAAGCCATTGAGAAAGGACTCAGAAAGCTTTTCAGCTACAGCTTCTTGGACCAAAACAGCAAAGGGACTCTAAAGTAAGCCTATTTATTATTTTGGGGGGAAACTAAGCAATGTGCCTGAGTGAAGTTAACTTATGTTATGGACAATAAAGTGTTTGAGTTAACTAAAGTGTCCAGTTTGGTCCTTGGAGCCCTGAGCTTTTAAAGGGAGGCAAAAAGCAATCCCCGGGATAGAGAGACCACGTCCTTGCCCTTCCGCAGGCATCCATAGCCCGGGTGCAACGGCCCAATGGGAGACAACTTGACATATCAGTTGAATAGGGTACAGCAGTGTTTGCCAACCAGTGTGCCGTGGCACTCGGTGTGCCGTGAGCGATGATCAGGTGTGCTGTGGGAAACTGGAACCTCCAATCCCCTTTCTTCCCCCTCCTGCCAAACACTTTTTCTTCTCCCCTCGGGCTCCCTTCTTCTCAGCCTCGCTCTGCTCGCTTTGCTCTGGGGCGAGTCTGCGCAGTAGCGCCCGAACGGGTCAAGCTTTCCTCCCTCCCCCTCCCCTCCTGAACACATTCACGCTGCCCCCTCGGATCAAAATGGCAGCAAAAGCGGCAGTGGAGAAGAAAAAGTAAGTGTTCGGCAGGAGGGGGAAGAAAGGGCGCGAAGGGGGAGGAAGAGGTCTCTGTCGAAAGCTGGCATGGGCAAACTTGGACCTTCTGGGTGTTTTGGACTCCAACTCCCACCATTCCTAGCAGCCTCAGGCCCTTTTCCTTTTTCCCCCTCAGCCACTTAAGCAGGAAAGGGCCTCAGGTGTTAGGAATGGTGGGAGTTGGAGTCCAAAGCACCCAGAGGGCCGAAGTTTTCCCATGCCTGTTTTAGGGACCTTAAAGTGGTGAGCCTCCTTCCAACATTGTGATTTTGGATAGAAAACAAACAACAATATAACATACATTGTTTGAGTTCACAGTACTCTCTGGGTGTAGGTGAACTACAACTTCCAAACTCAAGGTTAATTCCAAAGCAAACCCTTTCAGTACTTTCTGTTGGTAATGAGAGTTCAATATGCCAAGTTTGGTACAATTCCATTGTTGCAAGAGTTCAGGATGCTCTTTGATTGTGTGTTAACTATAAATCCCAGAAACTATAACTCCCAAATGTCAAGGTCTATTTTCCCCAAACTCCATCTTTGTTCACATTTGAGTATTCGTGCCAAGTTTGGTCCTGATCCAACATTATTTGAGTCCACAGTACTCTCTGAATATAGGGGAACTACAACTTTAAAACTCAAGGTCAATGCCCACCACACTCTTATCGCATTTTCTCATGGTGATGGGCGTTCTGTTTGGGAAGTTTGTGTCTTTCTGCCATTCCTGCCAGGATATCTATGTTGTGTTCATCAAAACAGGCCCAGGTTTCACACTGAGTGTATAAATACATTCAAAAACATATCAACTATATGTATTACTGGTGTCATTTTGGTTGGTGGTGTGCCAGGATTGTGTAAATGTAAAAAATGTGCCGCGGCTCAAAAATGGTTGGGTACAGAACAAAGCAAGCTCATGTTCTACCAGTTGTTTTAATGCAAACACAAAGTTCATTGCACAAAAATGTTTGTCTTTTCTTTTGGAGCCATATATGCCTCCTCTATATTTTCAGCAGCTTTTTTCATTTTGAAGATTTTTTTAAAGACCACATCCTGTAACAATGCAGCAATATTCCGTGGCATCCGGCTTTGTACTCTGGGATTCCAGATATTCACTCTGATTACAAACCACAAACAGTCCTAGCCTCTTCCTCGGTTAACTTAATTCTTCTTTGATGATTCGTCTTCATACAACTTGGTAGGCATTCTATTCTAAGCACCCTCTCTTGCCAGTTCCAAATCTCCTGTTAATCAGTTTCATTGAATTACCACAAGTTTTAATATGACAAGAGGCAATAATTTCTGCATCCACTTTGTTCTTCTTATTTCCCACTTTCTCCTCTAATTTGGACCTCATTGTAGGCCTTTTCCCTAAGTTTGCTCTTCTTCCTCCTTTCTCGTCATTTGCAGTTTCCCATTACTGGATGGACTATATCCGCAACAACCCTTTTTCTGAACCATCAGAAAGTATTAGTCCAACTGGAGTGGAGGAAATTGCCCTAAAGTGCATTGCTTTATATTTAACCACCCTATATTTTCACTTTCCAAAGTTTGATTTGGAGCCATACTTTTGAAGCTCTTGTGTTGCACCTCAGATCGCGGCAGCCCCCCCTAGATCACACACACCAGGCAGATGCAACAAATGTTCTTTTATTTAGAATAGATATAGTCCAAAGGTATAAAGATGTAAAGACAATCAAAGTAAATCCAAAGATAGTCCAAAGAGTTCATGAGCTGGCAAGCCAAACTGGCTTAAGTCCCATGGAAGACAAAACGTGAGTAACAAGGCAAACCGCTCCGGCGGTCACAGGGACTTGGAATCTTGAGCATGAAACCTTCCCAAACTGAACGTAGCTTCAGGTCTGACTAGGAAAGCTTGAACACAATCTAATAAAGGGAACTAACTCCTGGGTGCCCAGCGCACCGCCTTCCTCCAATCTCTCTGGGAGGATCTAATGTTGGCCCTCCTGTCAAATTCCGGCTCATTAGCATCCACAGCTGTTTCACTATCAACCTGGGAACCTCGGTCCTCCATAACTTCGGAATGCACGCCTGGCGAGGGAGTGTAGAAATTCTCGTGGGACTCAAGGTCGCTGGGCCTCTCACTGAATTCAGAACTACATTCCATTGAGTCATCATTTTCCTCATCTGCAATTACATACCCATGCAACCATCCATCATCCCAGGCTAAGTCTTCCTCTGCAGACCCATATCCATCAAGCCACCCATCATCCCCAATCTGACCCTGATTAGCTGGGACCCCCAGTGCTTGGCTATGGCCACTAGGCTGGAACACCACATCTTGGCACTCTCCTTGGAATTTCATATTCTTCACTAATGATATCCTGTTGAAAATATATTAAGCCACTTCCAACATCTTAATTTAACGTCTTCATTGCAAGAATCTGTCCCAACTTGTTAGCAGCTGGAGGAATTCTCTAGCCCTAGACATGATAGTCAATGCAGCTTCCTAAGTGCAGTAGGAATGATCTTATGTGTTATGCAAAATTCTCTCCCCCAAGAAGCACATATAGCACTTCAGACACAGCAAACATGTCCTTTAACTATCATGTCGATCTTCTTGTCTTTAAAAGGTAGCTAACTGCTGAATTATGCAAAGCATAGGCTTGAATATAAAGTACTCCACAGAGTACTCCACTTGATGGTATAATCCACAATATTTAAAATATGAGCATTCAATAATTTTCTTAAAAGAGCAGATCTCTGTAGACATTTGAAAGTGAAAGGAAGCAGCAACTAACCTAAGCAATTCCTGCCTTTCTAACTTGCTACATCCAGTGAAAATTGACTGCGACATTTACAGTCCAGACATGCCTTTAAAATCTGAAATCGAACTAGTTTTCTGAAGAGGGAAAACAAGGTGTTAATCATTTTTCAAATTAGAAAAACATTTTTAAAGGTGATTATAAAATCCCCTTATTTTTATCTTTTACAATCAAATACTGTTATGTTATGTATCTTCGTTAAGGCTTTGTCAGAAAGTAGCAGCCCGCATTTAATAGAGCTGACTTCCAACTTGACATTTTTGAAATTTCAATAATACATTAATTTTCCAAAAAATATATATGCTTTACAAATATTTGTGATAAGCCACAAAATAGTTGGGAAAATACAGAAGTAAAAATGAATCATGTTATCTCTTGGGCAGTTTAGGAATCCACCGTATGACACGCCAGCCTTGGCATCTGAATCAGATTTCAAAGATTTATTCTCTTTCCTCTAGCAAGGCGACTTCGAAACATCCAAAGGTCCTAAGAACAAGAACAGGAAAAAAATGAGTAGTGATTTCCTCCTCCCTTTCTCTGTCCGCAAGATAATTCCTAATAACAAAATATTCTACAAAATTTGGACAGCAGACATAATGAGCACTTTGATTGGAAATTGACTGGAATGGCGTTACAGCTGATGATACTGTTTTACTGTTTTAATTAATGCTTTATGTACTTTTTAAATTAATGTTTTAGTATTTTAATTGCTGTTATATTATTGTAATTGTCTATATGTTAAGGCATTGAATCGCTGCCAAATGTAAGTCGTCCTGAGTCCCCCTTCGGGGGTAGAGAAGAGATGGGGTAAAAATACCGGAAATAAATAAATAAAATAAATAGATGTTATATAATAATAAATAATATAATAATAAACTTTATTTAAAACCCGCCTCCATCTCCCCAAAAGGGGACTTGGGGCGGCTAACAAGAGGCCAAGCCCAAAAAACCAATACAACACAATTAAACATAAAACAAAACCATAAAAAAATATAAAAATGACAAATAAGATAAAACAGTGTAACAGTATAGCACGGATTTATTTATTTATTTATTTCTTCGGTCTTATATTCCGCTCCTCCCTGCAGGCTCGGGGCGGATCACAATTTCAAGCATATATAAAACATACAATAAAAACATATAGTAAAAACACGGTACATAACCAAGGTGGAGCGGGTCTACAATTCTTTGACTGAGGCAGGGCGAGCCAATTACATTTGGATTTAACCAAACGCTAGCCTGAAAAAAGCTGTCTTACATTCCCTTCGGAAGGGAAGTAGTTCAGGGATACCTCGAATGTGCCCAGGGAGCGAATTCCAGAGTACTGGAGCCGCAGCAGAGAAAGCTCTCTGTCTAGTGCTGGACAGATGGCAGGAGCGGGACGATGGAACCACCAACAAATTTTGCTCTTCCGAGCGCAGTGATCTCGGGGGAACGTACGGGGTAAGGCGGTCCCTCAGGTACACAGGCCCCAAACCGTGCAAGGCCTTAAAGGTTAAAACCAGCACCTTGAAGGCAATCCGGTACTCGACGGGAAGCCAGTGCAGTTGCCGGAGGATGGGAGTGATGTGCTCCCTCACTGGTGCTCCCACCAGCAAGCGAGCCGCGGCATTCTGCACCAGCTTGAGTTTCCGGATTGTCGACAAGGGAAGGCCAACGAGAGGGCGTTACAGTAGTCCAGTCTCGAGATGACCGTCGCTTGGATCACCGCGGGCCAGGTCATCCCTGGACAGGTAGGGGGCCAGTCGCCTAGCCTGTCGTAGGTGGAAAACGACGCCTTGCTGACCATGGAGACTTGGGCCTCCATGGTCAGCAAGGAGTCCAGTCTGACACCTAAGCTCTTAACCAAGGGTGACGGGCTAAGTTGCTCGCCATCCAGGGTAGGCAACCGGCACTCATCCAGCCCAGGGCGACCGGGCCACAAGATCTCCGTCTTCGACGGATTCACCTTCAGCCGGCTGGCACGCAGCCATCCAGTCACAGCTTCAAGGCATTGATGGAAACAATCAGGTACGGTGTCCAGCCTGCCGTCCATTCTCAGCAGAAGCTGGGTGTCATCAGCGTACTGATAACACTCCAGACCAAAGTCGCGGGCCAGTTGGGCCAGGGGGCGCATGTAGATGTTGAATAATAAGGGTGAGAGGATGGCCCCCTGGGGGACCCCACAACTTAATGGGAGCCTCCCGGAGACCTCCTCTCCCCTCTCCACACGCTGTCCCCGATCCTGAAGAAAGGAGGCCACCCATTTAAGGGCAGTCCCCCTGACTCCAGTCACGGCTAGGCGGTGGGCTAACAATGCATGATCTACGGTATCAAACGCTGCTGTCAGATCTAACAAGACAAGCAGGGCTGATCCGCCCTGGTCCAGCTGGCGGCGAAGTTGGTCTGTAATGGCGACAAGCACGGTCTCCGTCCCATGTCCAATACGGAAGCCGGACTGGAAGGGATTGAGTCCAGCTGTGTCTTCTAAGAACTGCTGCAGCTGATCCGCTGCTGCCCTCTCAATTACCTTGCCTAAAAAAGGCAAATTTGACACGGGTCGGTAATTGGAGGGAGCCGAAGGGTCTAAATTCGGCTTCTTCAGCAGCGGTCTTACCATTGCCTCTTTCAAACCCCCTGGGAACACTCCTTGCTCAAGGGGGCTATTGATAATCTTTCCCAGGGGGTCTCGTAGCCCCTCCCGACAAGATCTAACGAGCCAGGAGGGGCACGGATCGAGGGAGCAGGTAGTTGGTCTAGCTGCAGTCAGTAACTTATCGACAGCTGCTGCGTCCAGCAATTGGAACCGGGTGAAGGTGGGCCCGCCTAGTGGCAGCGGGGTCTCGAGCTCACATACTGTATCAAGAGTGGCTGGGATATCCCGGCGGAGAGTCGAGATCTTGTCGGCAAAATAATTCTGAAATGCCTCAGCTGTGGGCGCCAAACCCCTATCATTTGGGACAGTCGAAATTGTTGTCAGTGACCGAATTATTCTAAAACGTTGAGCTGGGCGAGAATTTGCCGACTCTATCAAGAAGGAATAGTAGATCTTTTTGGCCTCCTTGATAGCACGCCCATAAACATCCTTGAATTGTTTATAAGCCGATCTCGATGCTCCGTCACGGAGGTCTCGCCACACGTCCTCTAACTGTCTCTTCCTCCGTTTCATCGCTCGCAACTCCTCGGTAAACCAAGGCGAACGATTTCTACGGGGGATGAGAGAGCGTCTAGGGGCGATCTCATCTAAGGCAATGGAAAGACAGGTGTTCCAACACTCCACTTGCCCGTCGACTGAGTCGCTGGTGAGTTCCAGATCCCTCAGAGCATTCAGGAACCTAGTGGGTTCCATAAGTCTCTTCGGGCAAACCATAATGGGTTCTGCACCCTTACCGGGTGGAGAGGCCACTCCAAGACGGACCTCCAGGACACTGTGATCCGACCATGGACCCTCTATAATAGAGGTTGGGATCACTTTAATTCCGGCCGTGAAGATCAAATCCAGGGTGTGTCCGGCCTGATGTGTGGGACCGGTCTTACAGAGTGAGAAATAAGTTTAGGGAACCTCAATGCCCACTCCGAAACCACCTCCAGCAGCTTAGGTAGACTCTCTGTTGGTGCGTTGGGTGCACGGTACACCAACAGAAAGGCTACACTCTCACTGGAGTCCCACACAAGGCCCGCACACTCAATTCCTGGGATGTTCGTGGTCGGGATCGTCCTGGAATTGAATTTGTCTCGGCTGAGAATGGATACCCCACCCCCCCCCCCCCGTCTCTCTGTCCTAGTCTGGTAGCTAGCCACGAAACCTGGATTGAGGAGATGGAGGGCACATTCTAGAGGGGATGAGGGGCTCTGGAAGAATGCTGGGAGGATGATGTCCTGGGCGCAATGGAAGATGGAGGAAACCTTTGGCAGGAAGGAGACGTCGGTGCGCAGGACTACCTTGTCTGTGTGGAATCGGATGTAGGGTACATCTGCACGGAGGTTGCAGAGCTCACTCGCCCGGCGAGCCATGGTGTTGGCGAGGAGGAAAGCTGTCTTCCAGGAGAGATGGGAGAGGTCAGCGGAGGACAGTGGCTCGAACGGAGGCTTGGTGAGCGAGGAGAGGACGAGGCGGAGGTCCCATGCAGGAGGGAGAAGGATCCGAGGGCGGAAGGCGTTCTCGTGGCCCTGTTGCACCAAAGGGTTCTGGAAGGGAGAGGGAAGGCCGTCGCTTCCGCGACGTGGCAATGGCCGCCAGGTAGCACTTGAGGGAGCCCAGAATGAGGCCCCTATGCGCCAAGGAGGCGAGGAAGTCAAGGAGGACCGGAGCGGGTGCTGTAAGGGGGTCTTGGCAATCACAGGCAAAGGCGGAGAAGAGCGTTCACTTCTGGGTGTAGGACCACTGTGTAGACGGCCTATGGGCTGCAGCTAGAATGTCCCGGATAACGGAGGAGAGGTCTGTGGTCGAATCCGCCAGGCGGTCAGGTGGAGCCAGGTAATGTCCGGGTGACGGACTGTGCCCTGCGAGGCGGTCAGAAGGTCTGGGCGAGCCAGCAGCGGGCGGTGGTGGCCCGCCGACATGTGGGACAACAGGGGGAACCAGGACTGGCAGGGCCAGCAGGGGGCCACTACGACGGCGTCCGCGTCGTAGTGTTAAAGTTTGGCAACAACTTTAGAGAGAAGTGGGATGGGAGGAAAGGCATAGAGGGGCCCTGACCACCGGGAGAGGAAAGCGTTGCTCAGGCAGCCAGTCGGGGTTGCCTCCCAGGAGCAAAAGAGGTCGCACTTTGTGTTGTCCGAAATGGCAAACAGGTCCACCCGAGGCGTGCCCCAGAGATGGAAGATAGACGTGGCAACGTCCGGCTGGAGAGACCACTCGTGGCCAGGCGGAGCAGACGTGCTCAGGAAGTCGGCGCGGTCGTTGGACTGACCGGGGACATGCACGGCAAGGAGGAAGATGCCGTTGGCGATGCACCAATGCCAGATGGTGAGGGTGAGTGCGAGGAGGGAGCGCGACTGTGTGCCCCCGTTTGTTGATATACCACATGACGGTGGTGTTGTCTGTGCACACTTGGATGGTGCGATGGCACAGAAAGTCCTGGACTGTCTGGAAGGCCTTGAAGAGAGTGAGCATCTCCAGGCGGTTGATGTGGTATTGACACTCGGTCAGCAACCAGACGCCCTGAGTGGAGTGGCGGTCCGTGTGAGCACCCCAGCCCGTGAGAGACGCGTCCGTCGTAAGCATGCGGGAGGTGGCCTGGGGTCGGAAGGGCATGCCCATGCAGACAGCGGAGCGGCGAAGCCACCAAGGGAGCAAGCAGTGGACGTCGTTCAGGAGGACGAGGCAGGTCCTGGGGCTGTCCCGGAGGTGGTCGAAATGGCGGAGGAACCAGGCCTGTAGGGGGCGCATGTGAAGACGAGCGAAGGGGGTGACCCCCATGGTGGACACCATGTGGCCGAGGATGGACTGAACATGCAATGCAGGGACCGCCCGGAGGCAGCAGGCAGCCAGGATGGACGCTCGAAGAGTCTGAAAACGGTCCTACGGGAGGAACGCGGTGCGGGAGGAGTCAGCAAGCACCGCACCGATGAACTGTATGGTCCTCGTAGGGGAGAGCCAGGACTTGGTGTGATTCACCACCAGACCGAGGTCCTGCAGGAGGGAGAGGGTGAAGCGGATGTCAGCAAGGAGGGATTGGCGGGAGCGAGCCAGGAGCAGCCAGTCATCAATATAAGAGAAGATGGTAACACCCTTGGTGCGGAGGAAGGCCGCCACTGCGGCCATACACTTAGTGAACACCCTGGGCGCAGTCGAAATCCGAAAGGGGAGAACCCGGTAGGAATAGGCATAGGGGCCTATCATAAAGGAGAGAAACGTGTGGTGATCGGGGAAAATGGCGATGTGAAAGTAGGCGTTGTGGAGGTCAAGCGTGGCAAACCACGCCTCTGAAGGGATGAGGGGGAGGATGGTGGGCAAAGTCACCATCTGAAAGGTGGGGGAGTAAACATAGGAGTTAGGGTCGCGAAGGTCAAGAATGGCCTGTTGGCCGCCTCCATTCTTGGGAACCAAAAAAATACGTGAAAAAAACTAGGAAGGAGAGGAAGCGGGGTGCAAAGGGACAATCGCTCCCTTAAGCAACAGGGAAGACACCTCATCCCATAAACCCTGGGAAGGGCGCGTGAGGTTCAGAAACCCCATAGGCGAAAGAGAACCAAAATCAATGGAGTAGCCACCCCGGACTATATCCAAAACCCATTTATCCGTGGCAATGGCCTGCCAGGCTGGAAAACAGGGCGCGAGGCATGACCCAAACTGAAACTGAATTCCAGGCACCAGCTGGCGCCTCTCGCTAACATCCAACAAAAATGAAGGGGCATCCCCGTGCCATGACAGGACAAGGGCCAGAGAGGCAGCAGGAGTAGGCGAGGGGGGGGGAGACGTGGCACTAAAAGCGACGCCTGCCGCGTCCCTGACAGCGGGACAGTGGGACTTGTGGGGTGAGGCGAGGCAGCTGCTGCTGTCTAGGAGGCTGGGTGTACTGGCCCTGAGGAAACAGTCTGGTGCCCGACCCATAGGGCCGGTGGCCGTAGGTGGAGGAAGGCGTCCACCGACCTGAGGCACGGGGGGCCCGCTGAGTGCTAAAGCTGAACTGATGGGCCACCCGGCGGACTTCATGGGACTCCTTCAATTGGGTATTAGTGCTCTGGTTGAAGAGGCCGTCGTCGTGGACGGGAAGGTGTCCCGCCAGCACCTTGCCCTCCTCCGAGAGCGTGGAGGCGCAGAGCCAGGCATGCCGGCGGATGGCCATACAGTTGGTGAAGAGGCGGCCCGAGGAGTCAGCCGCATGTTTAGCCATATCCTTCTGCGCCCTGGACAGCGTGAGAGCTTCCTGAAGGACGACCTTCCGCCAGGACAGGTAGGGAGGACATGAGCTTCCACAGGTAAGTCTGGTAGGAGGCGAAGTAGGTCTGATAATGAGCGAAGCGAGTGAAGAAGGCCGCGCTGGTGTGGACCTTCTTGCCCATAGAATTGAGCTTGCGGCCTTCCTTGTTGGGCGGAGTGCTGTGAAGCTTGAAACGCTTGCCTGGAGCCATATCAGCGACCACCATGTTGGACTTGGGGGGGGCGCGACCCAGGGGGCGGAGTCGAAGTCTATCTTGTAGATGAGATCGTTTCTCCGCGAGATGGGGTTCACAGAGGGGGGCGGCAAGTCGGGGGTCTTGGTGAGCTGGAGAAGGTAGGGGATCCCCGGCAGGACCGCGGATGGCAGGGGCACCTGCTGTTGCTCATCTGAAGGGAAGAGGAAGTAATCCACGGGCTGGCGCGGGCGGCCACGGGGACCTTCAGTGCCTGAGAGAGGTGGGCGAAGACAGCAGCGAAAGCCGCCGCATCCGTAGATGGTGGCAGTTGTGGAGCCGACGCAGGGTCCTGGGGCAGGTTGGAAGGGGAGGAGCAGGACCCAGAAAAGGAAGAAAAGTCCTGGGGGGCAGCATCCTCTGCAGTGCCATGAAGGGCGACATATGGTGTGCAGGGAGGGCTGGGGGATCCAGCTCAGGCACCAGGATGAGGACATACACATAGGCCCTGAGAGGGAGGACAGAAGGCAGAAAAAGCCGTCGCAGCCACGCAGCCTTGGGAGGCCGGGTCCAAGGAAGCCTGGTCCCGACAGCCTACCTCCAGAGGCCTCGATCCCAAGGCGGAAGGGTGGCAGTCCTGGGCCTCCAAGTCCGCGGAGGCCAGAAGCGGGACGAAGGCCCTGGGTTGCGTTGGCGGGCGGCTGTCCCGGGTCCGGTGCGGCCACTGAGCGGGAGTGGGCGGGTCCGTCAAGGATGAATTAACATACTGGCTACGTCAGAATAATGGCAAGGGGAATACGATGACAGACTGGACTATGGTTAATGAATATATAAAATTAACGAAAATAGAGTGAAACATTCTGTCAAAAACTATACGAAAAAATATAAGTAAGAGCACTTTAGGATGCCCAATATTAAAGAAATAACATAACAATGTAATATGATATAGTATGGAACTAGAACGGAAGTCAAGATACGTCCCCTACTCCCTCCCCTCCCCTTTTCCTTCTGTATTCGTGTATGGTATATTTCTATGTTTTGTAATGTTTATAAAATCTGAAAACCTAATAAAAAGCAGTTATAAAAAAAAAGAAAAAAGGATGGAGGCGGGGCCTGACCGCTCCGCGAAGTCAACTGCTCCCCTGCCGCCGCCTTCTTCTTCTTAGGCTTGTGAGGTGCGGGCTCGGCAGGTGAGTCTTCATGCGGCTGTTTCGGGGGTGAAGGGTGGGCGGAGGAAGGCGGCTGGCAGGAGGAGGAGGACAGCGGCAGAGACAAGGTCAGCGGACGAGGGGCGGCCCTTTCAGCCAAAGGGGCGGCCGCAGGAGGGCAGAGCTCAGCGTCCGGAGGGAAGAGCGCCCACTCGTACAGGAGCGCTTTCAGGTGCGCATCCCTCCGCTTCCTGGCCTGTGGGGTCAAGGCCCTGCAGGCGGAGAGGAGGCAAACAGGTGCCCCTCCCCGAGGCAGAGGAGGCAGCTATCATGGGCGTCGGGAGGCGGGGAAGGTGCTCCCGCAAGCCGAGCACCACTTGAAGGAGGAGGCCATCCGAAGAAAACAGAGAAAAGCAACAGGAATGGACAAAGGTAGGGAAGAGAGAAAACAGAGAGCTGCTGCTTTCTGAGCGGAAAAAAGGGAACTAGTGCTGGGCACGTGGTCAGGAGGGGAAGGGCAGGGCCATACTCAAGTTAATTATTTTTAAACTTTCCAGATCTGCTGCCTGCGGCACCAGAGTACCAATAGTGTGGATTCTACAGACACCATGAGAACGAAAAAAACCACACTTTAAAACAACAGAAAGAATTTAAACTCTTAAACTACATAAGAACATAAGAACATAAGAAGAGCCATGCTGAATCGGGCCTCAGCCCATCTAGTCCAGCATTCTGTGTCACACAGTGGCCCACTAGTTGTACACGGGGATCTCTAGCAGAAAGGAGGGCAAAACCCTCACCTGCTCCCGACCCCCCACAACCAGTACCCGGGGAAAATCCTGCCTGCCTCCATCAACACAGAGGTGGCACTTGGATGTCCATTTCAGTAACTACTGATTCACTTGGTATCCATGAATCTGTCTAATCCTGCCTTGAAGCTGTCCAGGCTGACAGCTGTCACAACCTCCTCTGGAAGTGAGTTCCATAACCCAATGACCCTCTGGGTGAAGAAATATTTCCCTTTATTAGTCCTAACTTTCCTACCTTGGAGCTTTAGGGAGTGCCCCCTAGTCCTAGTGTTGTGTGACAGAGAAAATATTTTTTCTTTATTCACGTTTTATCCCATGCATGATTTTATACACTTCGATCAAGTCACCTCTTAAACGCCGTCTTTCAAGGCTGAAAAGACCAAGGCGTGGCAACCTGATTTCATAAGGGAGCTGCTCCATCCCTTGGATCATTTTTGTTGCCCTTCTTTGTACCTTTTCCAGGTACAACTATAAAGCTATTTTACAGCTGATTGACCAGATTCTAACCCCGAAAGCCTGCTGGAATAAAAACGTCTTGCATGCTCTGCATAATTTGTTAAATCTCTCAAAGCTCGCACATCTTTTGGCAGAGCATTCCAAAGAGTTGGAGCTATGATCGTAAAGGCTCGATGTCTGCCGATATGAGCGGCAGCTAGGAATCATCAAAAGATTTTGATCAGTGAAGCGCAGTGACCTCAGGGGTCAGTATGGGGTGAGACGGTCCCTCAGGTACGACAGCCCCTGACCATATAAGGCCTTGAATGTGATAACCAACACTTTGAAGGAAACCCAGTGCTCCACTGGTAGCCAATGCAGCTGCTGCAATATTGGTGTTATATGAGCTGGAGGAGGGGCCCTGATTGTCGCAGAAGACAAGATGGAACTGTCTTCCCAGCTCCCCTTCTTTACTCTGGCCCCAGAGCGGCCGTTGGTACTGGGGAAGGGGCCCTGATGTCGCAGGAGACAAGATGGAACTCTCTTCCCGGCTCGCCTTCTTTCCCCTTCAGCCCTCCAGGTGTTTTGACTTCAACTCCCATAATTCCTAAAAGCCTACCAAAACACCTGGAGGGTCAAAGTTTGCCCATGGTTGATATATATGCTACATTAACTGCCAACCATGAAACAATATGCCAAGCTGTGAACTTCACCTTCCTGAAAAAATGAACAAGTGGTTTCTTAGCCCGTATAGCTGTAGAGTCCTTTAAAATTGTGTGAGACATGCTTGCTAAGATCTCTGAGACCAGAAATACAGCTCAATAAAATTCCCCAGGCTTTGAGACAGTGCTTTAATAATAATAATAATAATAATAATAATAATAATAATAATCTTTATTTATACCCCGGCACCATCTCCCCAAAGGGGACTCAGAGCGGCTTACATGAGGCCAAGCCCGGTGATACATTACAGCAAAATAAAATACAGAACAACAAAAGTAACATCACAATAAAATAAATAAAACATTCAAGTAAAGTAAACAGTGCAAAATAAGATAATGGAAAATCAAACATAGTGGGTGGGCCAAATGCACGACATAAAATGATAAAACTCTGGATGAGATAGCAATAAAAAAGGTATATTTGTAGGGGAGGAGCTTGTAGGGGACGGAAGAGTGGAGTTAGGCCTTCAATAAGGTGGGGGGAAGTGCAATATGAGCACAACACTGTAGGTGAAACAACAGGAATGGAATTTATTTATTTATTTATTATTGAGGCTTCTATGCCGCCGACTCCCGGGGGCTCGCGGCGGCTCACAAAAGCCAGAGGCATAAAACAGGATTAAAACATAAAACAATTGAACAATTAAAACAATAGCAGGACAGGCACTAATACAGACGGAGCAGCAACAGGTGCCAAGCACAGTACCCAAAGCACACGGGCCTACTCTCCAAAGATCATGCAGCGGAAAGAGGAGTGCAGGGGCGGGCAATACGCGTGATCTCGGGTAGGGGTAATCGGGACGGTAGCCGTAGGCCTTATGAGAGAGGGCGGAGGAGCCGAAGAGAGGCTCGCCCGCCCTCTGACCTTCGAGCTATCCCCAGGCACGCAGTTGGGGAGCCCAAAAGCACCTCTCCTCCAACTCTGATACTGGCCAATACCAGGTCCGTGCGCAACAAGTCCGGGACCATCAGGGACCTCCTCCTAGAGAGAGAGGCCGACATAGCCTGTCTCACAGAGACCTGGCTACAGGAGGGCGACAATGTCATCGTGCACGAGTTGACACCACCTGGGTTTGCGGCCAGTTGTCAGATGAGGACAGAGGGGCGGGGGAGGGTGGCCATACTCAGTCGTGACAAGTTTAATTCCAGGACAATTCCGACGGCGAACATCCCCGGAATGGAGTGTGTGGGCCTGGTGTGGGATCTTGGTGAGAGTGTGGCCTTCCTGCTGGTGTACCGAGCACCCAACGCACCGGCAGGAAGTCTACCTAAGCTGCTGGAGGTGGTTGCGGAGTGGGCATTGAGGTTCCCTAAGCTTATTGTCTTGGGGGATTTCAATGTCCACGCCGACACCACCTCCCCCGTCAACAGCAGCCATGGACCTAGTGTCCACCATGGAGGCACTAGGACTCTCACCGTGTAGGACTGGCCCCACGCACCAAGCCGGGCATACATTAGATCTGATCTTCGCGGCCGGAATACAGGTGATCCTAGCCTCCGTTACGGAGGTTCCATGGTCGGATCACAGTGTCTTGGAAGTCCGCCTGAACGTGGCCCCCCCTCCCGGTAAGGGTGCCGAACCCATTTTGGTTCGCCCGAAGAGACTTATGGAACCCATTCGGTTCCTGAATGCTCTAAGGGATTGGGAACCCCCAGCGACTCGGTCGATGGGCTGGTGGAATCTTGGGATACCAATCTCGCCACTGCCCTAGACGAGATCGCCCCAGGCGCTCTCTCATTCCCGTAGTAATCGCTCGCCTTGGTACACCGAGGAGCTGCGGGCGATGAAACGGAGGAGGAGACAGCTAGAGGACGTGTGGCGGAGTCTCCGTGACAAAGCCTCGAAATCGGCTTATAAGCAGTTCAAGAAGGCTTATGAGCGTGCTATCAAGGAGGCAAAAAAAGTTTATTACGCCTCTTTGATAGAGTCAGCTAGTTCACGCCCAGCTCAACTTTTTAGAACAATTCGGTCCCTGACAACAATCCCAACTGTCCCAAACGATAGGGGTTTGGCTCCAACAGCTGAGGCTTTCCAGAACTTCTTTACTGACAAGATTTCGAGTCTCCGCCGGGACATTCCAGCCACGGTTGATACAGTGAGCGAGCTCGAGACCCCGCCGCCACTCGGCGGGCCCACCTTCACCCGTTTCCAACTGCTGGACGCAGCAGCTGTCGATAAGTTACTGTCTGCGGCTAGGCCAACTACTTGCTCCCTCGACCCGTGCCCTTCCTGGCTTATTAGATCTTGCCGGGAAGGGCTACGTGGCCCCCTGGGCACGATCATAAATAGCTCCCTTGAGCAAGGAGTCTTCCCGGGGGGATTGAAAGAGGCTTTGGTAAGACCGCTGCTGAAGAAGCCGAATTTAGACCCTTCGGCTCCCTCCAATTACAGGCCGGTGTCCAACCTGCCCTTCTTGGGCAAAGTAATTGAGAGGGCAGCAGCGGATCAGCTGCAGCAGTTCTTAGATGACACAGCTGGACTTGATCCCTACCAGTCCGGCTTCCGTATTGGGCATGGGACGGAGACCGTGCTTGTCGCCATTACAGACCAACTTCGCCGCCAGCTGGACCAGGGCGGGTCTGCCCTGCTTGTCTTGTTAGACCTGACAGCAGCGTTTGATACGGTTGATCATGCATTGTTGGCCCACCGTCTAGCCGGCCCCGGAGTCGGGGACCGCACTTCAATGGGTGGCCTCCTTCCTCCGGGGCCGGGGACAACGTGTGGGGGGCGGGGGTCTCGGGAGGGCCCCACTCAACTGTAGGGTCCCCCAGGGGCTATCCTCTCCCCTTGTTATTCAACGTCTATATGCGCCCCCTGGCCCAGCTGGCCCGCGACTTTGGTCTGGAGTGTTATCAGTACGCGGATGACACCCAGCTTCTGCTGAGAATGGACGGCAGGCCGGATACCGTACCCGATTGTTTCCACCGATGCCTGGAAGCCGTGACTGGTTGGCTGCGTGCCAGCCGGCTGAAGGTGAACCCGTCGAAGACGGAGATCCTGTGGCCTGGTCGCCCTGGGCTGGGTGGGTGCCGGTTGCCTACCCTGGATGGCGAGCAGCTTAGCCCGTCATCATCGGTTAAGAGCTTGGGTGTTCAGTTGGACTCCCTGCTGACCATGGAGGCCCAGGTCTCCGCGGTCTGCAGGGGGTCCTTCTATCACCTGCGTCAGGCTAGGCGACTGGCACCCTACCTGTCCGGGAACGACCTGGCGACGGTAATCCAAGCGACGGTCATCTCGAGACTGGACTACTGTAACGCCCTCACGTTGGCCTTCCCTTGTCGACACTCCGGAAACTCAAGCTAGTGCAGAATGCCGCGGCACGCCTGCTGACGGGTTCGTCAGTGAGGGACCACATCACGCCTATTCTTCGGCAACTGCACTGGCTTCCTATCGAGTACCGAATTGTCTTCAAGGTATTGGTATTGACCTTCAAGGCACTTCACGGCCTAGGGCCTGCGTACCTGAGGGACCGCCTACCCCGTACTTGCCCCCGAGATCACTGCGGTCAGACGAACAGAATTTGTTGACCATACCATCAGTCCGCTCCTGCCACCTATCCGCAACCCGACAGAGAGCTTTCTCAGCGGCAGCTCCAGCGCTGTGGAACTCTCTGCCTGATAGAGTCCGAACCATCTCGGAATTAATCCCGTTCAGAAAGGCATGTAAGACCGCTCTTTTTGAGCTAGCATTTACTTAAGCCTGATTGGATGACATGCTGTATACCCTTGTATACTGTTGTATATCTCCTGTACCTCGCGATACGTGGAACTTGTGTTTTTAACTGTCTTTTGTTTTAATTGTAGGGCAGCATGCCGAGACTTGGCCTGCCCAGGTGTATTTTATTGTCACCCGCCCCGAGCCTGTAGGGAGGAGCGGAATATAAAATCGAAGAATAAATAAATAAATAAATAAAGGCCTGCCTGTACAGATGGGTTTTACAGGCCCGCCTGAATGGGAGTAGATCCCTCAGGGCCCTGGTTTCAGCCGGGAGGGCGTTCCACAGCGTGGGGGCTATGACGGAGAACGCCCTCCGGCGGGTGGATGTCAGGTGTGCCGACTTTGCTGATGGTATTTCCAGGAGGTTGGCATCCTCTGACCGTAGTGATCTCGCTGGGCAATAAGGAGTGAGGCGGTCCCTCAGATACGCTGGCCCCAGGCCGTACAAGGCCTTGAAGGTGTGAACCAGCACTTTGAAGGCGATCCGGTGCTCAATAGGTAGCCAATGCAGATCCTGCAAAACAGGTGTTATTCGGCAACCTGCTGGCGTGCCAGACAGGAGCCGGGCGGCAGTGTTCTGCACCAGCTTGAGCTTCCGGATCGACGACAGAGGAAGGCCGACGTAGAGCGCGTTACAGTAATCTAGCCTAGAGATGACAGTGGCTTGGATCACCGTGGCCAGGTCACTCCGGGAGAGATAGTGGGCCAGCCTCCTTGCCTGGCGGAGGTGGAAAAAAGCAGCCTTGCTGACCGCGGAGACCTGGGCCTCCATGGTCAGCTTGGAGTCCAGATGGACCCCCAGGCTCTTCACGTCCAGGGTCGGAAGCCGGGCACCCACCCCACCCGGGCGACCCAGCCACAAGATCTCCGTCTTCGCCGGATTCACCCTCAACCTACTGGCTCGCAGCCATCCAGTGACGGCTTCGAGGCAGCACTGGAAATTATCAGGGACGGATTCCGGCCTGCCCTCCATCCTCAGGATGAGCTGGGTGTCATCAGCATACTGGTGACAGACCAGCCCATAACTCCGCACCAGCTGTGCAAGCGGCTGCATGTAGATGTTAAATAACAGAGGGGAGAGAATGGCCCCCTGGGGAACCCCGCAGACTAAAGGGGAGCCCCCGGAGATCACCTCACCCCTCCTCACATGCTGAGACCGCTGGCGGAGGAAGGAGGCCAGCCATTTAAGGACAGCCCCCCTCACTCCAGCCATGGCCAGGCGGTGGATCAATAGATTGTGGTCGACCGTGTCAAACGCTGCCGTGAGGTCCAATAACACGAGCAGCGCAGACCCGCCTTGGTCGAGCTGGCAGCGGAGTTGGTCTGTGATGGAGACCAGGACCGTCTTCGTCCCGTGCCCCGAACGGAAGCCGGACTGGAAGGGGTCTAGCCACGTTGCATCATCTAAGAAGGACTGCAATTGCTCCATTACTGCCCTCTCAACCACCTTGCCCAGGTACGAAAGATTCGACACCGGGCGGTAGTTGGAGGGAACCGCAGGGTCCAATGACGGTTTCTTCAGTAATGGAGCTACCACCGCTCTTTCAAGCACTCTGGAAAGACTCCTTGCTCAAGGGAGCTGTTTATGATATTCAACAGAGGCCCACGTAACCCCTCCAGGCAAGATCTAACAAGCCAGGAGGGGCACGGGTTGAGGGAGCAGGTGGTAGGACGGGCTGCAGCCACTATCTTATCAACAGCGTCTGCGTCCAGTGGCCGAAACCAGTCGAGGGTGGGCCCGGCGGAGGGCCACGGAGTCTCGAGCTCTCTTACTGTGTCAACTGTGGCCGGAAGGTCCCGGCGGAGGCTCAGTATCTTGTCTGTAAAAAAACTCTGAAAAGCATCGGCAGTAAGGGCCTGATCACTATTTTTTGGGACGGTAGGGACCGCCGTCAAAGACCGAATTACCTTAAACAATTGAGCTGGGCGTGAGTTGGCAGACGCTATCAGGGCGGAGAAGTACTCATTTTTGGCCGCCTTGACAGCATGCTCATAAGTCTCTTTAATTAGCTTATAAGCTGATACTGAGGCTCCGTCACGGAGTTTCCTCTACTCGCGCTCTAGCCGTCTCCTCTCCCGCTTCATGGCCCTCAGCTCTCCTGTATACCAGGGGGACCGATGATTGCGGGGTCGGAGAGGACGCCTAGGGGCAATCTCGTCGAGAGCTCTAGCTAGCGAGGTGTTCCAGGACTGGACTAGCTCATCGACTGAGACGCTGATAGACTCCAGATCCCTCAGAGCATTCAGGAACCTTTCGGGTTCCATAAGTCTCTTTGGGCGAACGAAAATCTGTTCGGCGCCCTTGCATGGGGGGGGTTGCTCAACCCGGATCCTTAGAGCACAGTGGTCCGACCATGGAACCTCCATTACGGAGGCTAGGTCCACTTGGACCCCCGCGCTGAACACCAAGTCGAGAGTGTGCCCGGCCGAGTGTGTGGGTCCCGAGCTACAAAGGGAGAGGCCTAATGTCGCCATGGTCGAGATCAGGTCCGCGGCCGCAGATGGAACGGAGGCTGTGTCGGCGTGGACATTGAAGTCCCCCAGAACAATAAGTCTGGGAAACCTCAATGCCCACTCCGACACAGTCTCCAGCAGCCGCGCCAGGCTCTCTGCTGGTGCGCTAGGCGCACGGTACACCAACAGAATCGCCAGGCTCTCCGGGGACTCCCACACCAGGCCGACACTCTCTAATCCCGAGGTGACCAGCGCAGGGATCGCTCTAAGGTGTAATCCGTCACGGGAGAGTATTGCCACCACCCCCCCCCCCGCCGCCGCTCGTTCCTATTCTGGTGCGTGGCAACGTAACCAGGGGGGACCACTTCCTGGAGGCAGGTGGAATCGCTCTCCTGGAGCCAGATCTCGGTGATACAGAGTAGGTCCGCTTTGAGGTCTTCACAAAACTCCCTGACGATGGCGGTCTTGTTCCGGATGGAACGGGCGTTAACTAGCACCAGAGTGGAAGGGGGGAGAACTGGATGTCTATCAACAGCGTGTCTGGGGATAGGACGCAGGTCAGAACCGGGCCGAGTCCGTCTTTGACTCGGTCCGGTTCTCGCAGTAGAGTTCGCATTTGGCCTGCACCTACCGTACTCACCCCGCCCCGAGATCACTGGGATGCTCAACGGACCTGGATGGCAAGAGTCGGCCGGGAGTTCAACCCCATGAAAAGGGGTGGCCTGTGGAGAACCCCGATTGTTTACCGCCGATTCTACTGGCAGCCCCACAACCCCAGGCCCCCCAGCCACCCGGGAATTCCCGGGGAAGAGCGTCAGAGTCCGTTTATCGGCCGAGCGTCCATGTCCCTGAAGGGACCCCGTAGGCAGCCTGTCCAACCATCTGCTGGGATGGCCATCCCGCCCTTTAGATGTACCCTTGGTGCCGCCAACCGGGGCCAGTTCGAAGATCGAATCCAGGTGGCTCTCCTTCCGGCCAAAACCCACCCCCCAAAAGGTCCGTGAGCGAAAGGATCTCCTCTGGGTCTTGCCGGCCTTCCCTCTCCTCCGAGGGCCTTGCCCTGGGCCGCCGGATGGCAGGCTGTGAGTGGACGGCGGGTTCTGTGCTGGCAGAATGGTTATTCTCCAAAGGTATATGGGAAAAGCCAAGTTTTTAGATCTTTCTTAAAGGCTGCTAGGATGGGGGCTTTCCTAATCTTACCAGGTAGCGAGTTCCACAGCTGGGAGGGGGGCACAGCAGAGAAGGCTCACTTTCTCGTTCCTACAAGTCGTACCTGTGATGGAGGAAGGGGCGAAAGTAGGGCCTCCCCCGAGGATCGAAGGGACCGTGAAGGTTTGTGGTAGGAGATGCGGTTACAAAGGTAGGCGTGTCCTAAACCATTTAGGGATTTATAGGTGATAACCTGCACCTTGAATTGGGACCAGAAAATGAATGGCAGCCAATGGAGCTTCTTAAACGGGGGGGGGGGTTGACTGCTTCCTGTAATTCACCCCAGTTAGTAGTCTGTCTGCCAAACTTTGGACCAATTGGAGTTTCCGGGCAGCCTTCAAATCTGAATGTTGCAATATGTAAATTTATGCACTCTCCACATATCTTCGCATGCTGTCCCATATTTTGCATTATTACAGAAATGTAATTACTATTTTTTTTTGTGGAGATTTAACACAGCTCTGGATCCAGCAGAACCCTTTCTGTAAAGAGATCACTAGATCCAATTTAATTATGTATCATGTTTCCAGCGCCTCTCCGTTGGCGCCCCCTTGTCGTGGGGGAGAGGCTTGCGTATCCTAATGAAGTTGTGAGCTATGCTGGAGGTGGCATAATAGCCACCGGTAGGGCCTCCCATGCCAGACAGGTCACAACCGAAGGGTCTGACAAAGAGCGTCAATGGGCAGGATGGGCTCTCTAGCCTTTTGGCAACCATCCTAGGAGAAAAAAAACTATGATTTCAAATCCGGGCAGATGGTGCTCGTCTAACCCTGTAAGGGCAACCATCTAAGAGAAGGAAAGTGTAATCAACCCTACAACCTGAGGACCTCGCTGCCACCGTCCAAGCTTGCTAGGCCCCTGCAGACGAACCTTTGGTTTAAAGGGTGAGGCCAGTTCTGTGCACGCTGCGCTCCACCAGAAAGGTCCATTGAACAGGCTCGAAGGACACATCCAACCTCCGAATCATCAACGTGCTTGTTGAAAGCGTGGGATGAGTCCTTCCTGAATCTTCGTTCACGAAGAAAAGCCAAGAGAGAAGAGATGTTTCCAACACTGTATGCAGTTACTGTCAAGCAGCACACCTAATACCCCAAATTTGTACTAATCTGATAATGAGCCAGAAATTAAAATACCACATCAAAGAACATTTTCAGGTCCTGATTTGAAGTCTTATACAACAAAAGGGAAAAAAATATATGTTCAACATCAAAGGATTTATCTTGATAGGCCATTTCCACTCAATAATTTTTCCAAGAACTCCATCTAAAAGTAAACATATAATACAAAATACTGGCCGCAGGACGTTAAAAAGAAAACTTGCCTTCATGTTGACACAATCTATGCCGAACTTTTTTCTTGCAAACTCTTGAACTTCTTTCTCTAAGTTCTCCTGAGAAGTACCTTTCACATCAATGTAGTGGCAGTCAGAACTTGCATAATGACATGAGATTGCCTGCATTAAAAAAAATTACAACAACCTGAAATTGTTGTAAACTGCCTTTCCTGTAAGGTTTGGACTTATCTAAGGCAAGAGCCTCAATATCTACTAAATCCATCAAAGTTGTATTTTGGAAAACATGCAAATGTTTCTTCTTTAGACGTTACAATTGAAACACATAGAGAACATAAGTCACCAAGCATCCCCCCGGAGTACAAAATGAATATATTTATTAGGCCTGTGCAATCATGGTTCTAAATGGTTCTAAAGTACTTACAAAACTAAAGTTCTGGTGGTGAAAACTAGGTGGCACTGGTGCTTTGTTTCTACAGTATTGCTAAAGTTATGGTGATGAACATTTCAGAACTCTAACAAAACTTTCAAAACTTCATTATTATTTCATTATTGGTGATTTTTAAGACAGAACCAATTAGGAACTGCCATTTATAATGAAATTTTGGAAGTTTTCTTAAGAGTTCTGAAATGTTCACCACCAGAACTTTAGCAACAGTAGAAGCAAAGCACCAGCGCCACCCAGTGTTCACCACCAGAACTTTAGTTTTGTAAGTACTTGAGAACCATTTAGAACCATGATTGCACAGGCCTAATATTTATTGTATTAAGGCCAGAATATTGTAAGGCCAGAATCCCTGGAGTGTTGTGTAGTTTTCGGGCTGTATGGCCATGTTCTACCAGCATTTTCTCCTGATGCTTCACTTGCATCTGTGGCTGATATCTTCAGAGACTCCTCTGAAGATGCCAGCCACAGATGCAGGTGAAACGTCAGGAGAAATGCTGCTAGAACATGGCCACACAGCCTGGAAACCACACTCCACTCCACATATATTTTTTGTTGTTGCTGTGGAAATTAATCTTTTGAGTGCCATGTGGTAGGAAGAGAGAGGGCTGAAGCCAAGAGTAGAGACTAGGGCTGAAATATGTGGATACTTAGTGTAAATTACTTTCCAAAACTCAATCAACAAAAGGATAAAGAAATACCACTACTAAATAAAAAGGTTAGACTGCCTTGATTCTCAAGGGGGGGAAACCACATCAGGCATTCACAGCTGCAACCTTGAGTATCTTACCTTTCGGAAGCCTTCAGTCCTGTTCATCCCAGAGCCATGGATCAGCAAGGGGTGAAAAAACACAGTGTCTCCTTTCTCCATAAGCAGGTGAACTCTTGGGGTGCTTTTATCATAGTCACGGACTCCATGGTACATTTTGTTTACACCACCCTAGAAAGTCAATGTAAAAAATGCGATCTTTTTTCTAAAGTAACAAGCTTGCCACGTTATCATGTCAGGCCATTGCAGGATAGACGGAATAGAGGAAGGAAGGCACCACTGCACGGCAGCATCCCGATTTTGATAATTATTGTCTTGGTTTTACTATAAGCCATTTTGTGTGTCTGTCTTAGAGAGAAAAAGTGGGGCACAATTATTCTTATTATTACTACTACTACTATTATGCCCTTCCCAAGAAGCTCCATGTCATGGCTTACTCAGGAGGGGGCACAAAAGTGGCATCCAATGGGATTAAGATGTTTGGGTTAATCTCAACAACCTGAATACGGCAGGCTTTATTCAGGTCATCCTGTATGTGGCTCTACTGGAAGTTCTGCCAGGCAACCACCTTCATAATTCAACCATTCGTGGTGCTGGCTAGGAAGCTGCAGTCCCAACGACATATGGAGAGCCACAAATGGACCATCTTTGTCTAAGCCATATAACCCCCCCGAGATTCCTACGGTCAGAGGATCAGAACCTCTTAGACGTTCCCAGTGTGAAATCCTTCCGTCTGACAACAACTCACCGAAGGGCTTTTTCCATCATCTCCCCAGTTTTATGGAACGCCTTGCCGCCTGAGACTCGAGCCTTGTGAAATTTGAGCACCTTTCGCAAAGCATGTAAAACCTACCTATTTAGGCAGGCCTTTGAGTCTTGAATTCAAATCTGTTTTAATTCAGCTGTTTTATTCAGTTTTTGTTTTTATATAAAGCTTACTTGTAAACCGCCCCGAGCTGCCGGGAGTGGCGGTGTAGAAATCCAAGAAATAAGTAAATATATAAGCCATCAGTTTCCAAGCTTTGGTCCTCCAGGAGTTTTGGACTTCAGCCCCCAGAAACCCTCATGGCTGTTACGTTGGATGAGATTTCTGGGAGTTGAAGTCCAAAACAACTGGAGGACCAAATATTTGGATTCACTGATCTAAACTGATGGCCTGAATACCAAGCTGACTGGATTTAATATTTTTTGTACAAAAGAAAATTATATTTCCTTGTTTAAAAAATTAAGGCAATCTGAAATGTAGATTCCTCCTCAAATGCCTTCAGTATGTAAGGTGACAACAAGGAAGATACTCCACTCTGCCATAGTGCTCCATTGGCACGTTTGATGTCAACACTATTACAGTAGTATCAGGCTAATAGTGTTTTGTTTCCTTCAACTTTTTCAATTATGATTTTTTTCTATGTATTGGCTACATCTCAATTGCTATGCTAACATGCCTCATCTTATATTTTCAGACATACTATGATATTAGTACAATGGAACCCCAACTTAAAAGCATTTTGAGTTAAGAGCTTTTGCTCAGACCAAGTTTCACTTTAGCATAAGAGCAGAATTTTTAATTAAGAGCTAGCACCAGAGAGAGTCCTAGCATGAGTGTACAGTGCTCTCTGCCTTCAAGGAAGCAGCCTCAGTGCCTCATACCTCCGTGTCTCGTGCTCTTGCCCACTTAGGGAGATTGCTGTCTGTGTTGCTCCTGTGTGATTTAAGGAAGATTGGATTGGTTGATTTTGTGTGGTTTTTATTTCTGGTATGTTTGGTTTCATGAAGAGAGAGAGCGAGGGAGGGAGGCTGGAATGAGGACAGTATGAAAAAATGATGCTTCTGCCTCTTCACCTTGTGCTTTGTGCTTCCTTGCCACAACTTTGTGCTTCTACCGTTTTCTAGTTGATCTTTCTTTTTTATTGTTCCATGGGAATGTGTATTTATACATTATTATTTATTAAGTATATTTTCTTATTTCAAAAAAAATGTAACCAAAGTTGGGGAACTTGAATGGATTAATAGTATTTCAAGGGGGAAATGTGCTTTGAGATTTAAACAATTTGAGTTAAGAGTCCGGTAATGGGAGATGTTGACAAGCTGGAATGTGTCCAGAGGAGGACGACTAAAATTATCATGGGTCTGGAGAGCAAGCCCTATGGAGAGCGGCTTAAAGAGCTGGGCATGTTTAGCCTGCAGAAGACAAGGCTGAGAGAAGACATGATGGCCATGTATAAATATGTGAGGGGAAGTCATAGGGAGGAGGGAGCAAGCTTGTTTTCTGCTGCCCTGGAGAACAGGACACAGAACAATGGCTTCAAATTACGGGAAAGAGGATTCCACCTGAACATTAGGAAGAACTTCCTGACTGTGAGAGCCGTTCTGCCCCAGAGTGTGGTGGAGGCTCCTTCTTTGGAGGCTTTTAAACAGAGGCTGGATAGCCATCTGTCAGGGGGTTGGACTGGATGGCCCACGAGGTCTTTTCTACCTCTATAATTCTATGATTCTATTTGAACAAATTAAACTCTTAACTCGTTATCAATGTATATTTAATCAGTTATTGGTCTAGTCCTTTAATAAATACTGATTATGAATTCTATCTATAGGACAGATGTTAATGATAGATTGTCCGAACATATCTCCCCTTATGTCCCACCTCGAAATTTATGATCTTCTGGGGAGGCCCTGATCTTGATCCCACCTTCATCGCAATTACGTTTGGTGGGGATGAGGGACAGGGCCTTCTCGGTGGTGGTCCCTCGCCTGTGGAACTCGCTCCCCAGCAAAATTAGATCAACTTCTTTCCTCCTTTCCTTTAGGAAAAAGGTAAAGACGTGGCTTTGGGACCAGGCATTTGGTTAGATGTTGGGCAGCAGGTGGGCAATAATGATGACAAGGTTATGGAAATGGACAGCGGATTGGCTTGGACAACTTATGAATGTGGAACTCGGATTATGTGTTTTAGTCATTGATATTTAATTGGTTATTAATCTATTTTAATGTATTTAGGATGTATTGTTTTTAACTGTTTATTTGGCATCAAATTGTTGTCTTTTGTTAGCTGTAGAGAAAGGCGGATTATAAATAATTGAAATAATAATAATATTAATAATAATAATAAAATAAATAATAATCATTGCCATTTTCATTACAATAAGAGAATTATATTTTGTTGTTAATACTTTGTTTTTTGTGAGTGTTTCTCTACAGCAGGGGTGCTCATTAGGTAGATCGCGATCTACTGGTAGATCGCATAGGGCGTCCTGGTAGATCGCAGGCAGGACAGGAGGAAGGCTCAGTCCCGCCCCGCAGGCTCCCATGCGACCCAGGTGCTGCCGGCCGGTCAGCGTGGCCGGCATTGCTATGGCCCAAATGGGAGCCATTCCTTTCTTCCTTTCTCCCCCTCCTTCTTGCCTTGTCTTCTTCCTGTTTCCTCCCTCCCTCATTCCTTCCCTTCCTCTCTGCCTTGAACATTTGCTCTTGTTTGTGGGGGTTCTGTGTGGGAAGTTTGCCCCAATTCTGTTGTTGTTGGGGTTCAGAATGCTCTTTGATTGTAGGTGAACTATAAATCCCAGCAACTACAACTCCCAAATGACAAAATCATTTTTTTTTAGTGATTGCCACTCATTGTAGGTGTCTTGTGGCCAAATTTGGCAGCAATTCATCCAGTAGTAAGAAATCAGTTTGTGTGTGTCAACTGTAAAAGAGGATGTGTGGAAGGGCCCTGGGTCATCTGAGGTCCTTTCCACACAGTTGAATAAAATCCCTTGTTATCTGCTTTGAATCAGATTATATGGCAGTGTGGACTCACTTCGTTGTTTTATAAGTAGCTTGCATGCTGAAAAAGTGTGAGCACCCCTGCTCTACAGGGTTTTTTTTTAGCATGGCATGAAATGAAGCTCACACTGGATCTCTTTACAAACTCCAGGTATATTGGATGAGGATACTGAAGAAAGCTCTTGCTGCCTTTGATGATGCAAAGTCAAAGTAATAGCTAAATAAATAAGCAGACATTGCCAGATGGTGTGGCATTTTCTGTAGTCAGCGAAGAAGACTGTAAAGACAGTGGAAAGAAAATCCCTCATCATGCAGATTGTAGCTCATTGGACAATCGCAATGCTTGGGAAAGCAAAAGGCAGTAGGCACAGATCGAGGCTACACTACAAATGGATTGACTCAACCAAGGATGCTGTGGCAATACCTGAGCTTTCAAGACCTGAACAGAGGTTCTTATAAGGCAGGGATCGGGAACCTTTTTGTCTAGAGAGCCATGAAAGCAAAATATTTGGAAATTTATTTCAGCGAGAGCCATATAATATATTTTAAGACTGAATTCCCCCATTCTGATCTGGCACTCTGGCAGAGTATAGCCACGTCCCCTGGCGCTAGGCCACACCCTCTTCAACCACCCCTCAGCGGTTTCTTCCCTTCACCCTCTCTCTCTCGCTCACCTGCAGCCGCGCTCGGTGGCAACACCGTGCCGTGTCGCCCTGGCCTTGCCGAATCCTTTTGCCGCCGCAACTTCCTTCCCACCTACAAGGGCAGTGGGGAGGTGGGAAGAGGTGGCGGCGAGAGGTTTTGGCAAGGCCAGGGCAACACAGCACAGGTGAGCGAGAGAGAGGGCGAAGGGGAGAAACTGCTGAGGGGCGCCGCCTGGGAGCCTTCCCTGGCGCAGGCTCAGTGGCGTAACTGGCTGAAGCGCGTGAATTCTGAGGCAGCGAGCTCCCCTCGTCGCCTTCTTCCTCTAGAGAAGGGGCAGTGACGCATGCGTGTTTGTGCTGTCTCCTTGACTGAAGGAGACAGCTCTCTCCACTGCGACGTCCCTCGTTTGAACTTGGGCCATTGCCCCAGCATATTGCGTGTGTGCTAGGGTTGCCACCCTATCTGCGAGCCAGACGCACTCATCAAGAAAGCCACATCTGGCTCGCGAGCCATAGGTTCCCAACCTCTGTTATAAGGTCTCTCATTCATAGGGTCACCATATACCGAAGTCCAACTTAATAGCAAATAAAAATCCCACCAGTTTGCTGATATTTGTTCCCTCACTTTTGTATCTTATACACAAAGGTACACACAATTACACAATGTACCTCCCACTCAGGATAATCATGCTGTTTCAGAGGCCCCTTATGTGTTCCCGGCAATACTACAAGGCATCCATTTCTGCGATCAATCCTTTCCATTGCAGTCCAAGCACAAACAATGTGATCTGCAGGCCGGAATGGGAAAAAATGCAAATCCTGGTGCAATGGATGGCGAGAACTCTTCTTTCCTGCAAAAATGCATTATCAAAATGAGCTGTAGAATTCTTTAACAAAATTGTGTCAATATTTCAATGACTCTATCAACATGGTTACTGGGCATTATTTATCTATCTTAGAATAAACCTGTCTTCCTCCAGTTAACCCTACATGGAAAAACACAGCAGGGAACAGATTTAGCAATCTAGACTGGAGAAAGGAGATTGAAAACAAAGTGTATTGACTTTTTGCCAGTCCAACTCTAGTTCTCAAATCCAAACTCTTTTTCATTGGTTGGGGAATTCTGTGTGGCTGTCTGCTTTTGCTTCTTGGAGATTTACACTTTTATATCTTTTGTCATGGAACACTATGATCCTCTAAATGGCATATGTCATCTCTGTTTCAGTGAGAAAGGGTCAGATAGAATTATATTTTAATACATTTATGTCTGCTGGTATGAACATTTTAAATAGAGTCTCTGGTGGAGCAATGGGTTAAACCCTTGTGCCGGCAGGACTGCTGACCGAAAGGTTGGTGGTTCATATCCGGGGAGCAGGGTGAGCTCCCGTCTGTCAGCTTCAGCTTCCTATGCAGGGACATGAGAGAAGCCTCCCACAGGATAGGATGGTAAAACATCTGGAAGTCCCCTGGGCAACATCCTTGAAGATGGCCAATTATCTCACACTAGAAGCGACTTGCAGTTTCTTAAGTCACTCCTGACATGAAAAAAAAAAACCCATTTTAAATTACCATTTGTAAATTTCCTTACCAGGATCTGGAGGTTTATTTATGAGCATGGTGTGCATAGCCATGATGTTTGGTCCTACCATGCATTCAACATATTTCAGTATCTGAAACAAAGAAAGTAACACATGAAATATGTACTGAAACCTGCTATAGAAAATCACATCAGATAATGTGAGAAGAAGCTGACATATAATGAGCCAAGGTGATTTGTTTCACTCATAAGCCCAATGGTGAAGAAGAAGCTGGTTTTGTAGAACTTGTAGACTTTACGGACCTTCCACACTGCCAAATAATCTAGATTATCAAAACAGATAATCCAGATTATTTGGTTTGAACTGGATTATATGAGTCTACAGACATATAATCCAGTTCAAAGTAGATAATCTTGATTTTATATAGCACTGTAGAAGCAGCCAAAATCTGTTTGCAAAATTGCTGTGCAAGACCAGGTAACATCCAAGTGTTGTTCACAATCAAACATTCAAGTGCTGTTCACAATGCACCCAACAAATTGAACTACATATAAGAAAAATCCCTCCCTCTGAGCAATTGAGTGCCCTGTAAGTTGATTTACAATTAACATATTAATTAATATAGTGGAGCTTGGCTGGCATTTACAATGATGCGAGAACCTATACATAGGCCTACATAAATATCTTCCTGCATTATCATTTGTAAGTATAATAGGAGATAAAATATATATTCCTTGTCTTAAATATTTTATTCATCACTGTAAAAATATATATGATTTTACTTGTTATTTAGAGAATAACACACACACAGAGTCGATTGGTGGAAATTGTAGGGGTGATTAAGATATTTGATCTGGATCAGGATCTTGACCCCTTGTTAACAGCTTATTTTAACTTTGGTTGTAATGTGTGTTGTATGCCGTATGAGTATGTGTCAAGTGTGTTTGCCAAGTGTTTTGATACGGCTGATGGGCTAATCAATAAAACATATTGATAACACACACACACACACACACATTTTCTTCTGGGGCTTCACATCTCTAAAACGGAGGGACAGGGAAGGATTCAAGATTTTTCCTGGGCTTTTAACATTTAAACATAAATCTATGGTGATGAATCCGATCTAGACACCTCTGGAGTCCTACGTATTTCTGCATATGTTTAACTTTTATTGTACTGAGTTTCATATTCAGAGAGAACACCACTGCCACCCTATGATAACAACTTGATGACCAAAAAGAAATCTAAATATATAAAAAGAAAGCTGTTGTTCCTCACAGGTAAACAAAACAACCAATACACAAAAACACACCAAATTTGGACACAAGACACCAACCAAAGCCGTCTATGTCCTTCACTGAAAAAGCTCCCCCCAAAAATGATAAGACCTTTAAAATTAAAAAAAAGAAAAAGAGAACACAGTGCATGCGTGCAAACCCCTTCTCTCCCCCCCGCGCGGACACAGAGCAGGAGCTGCGCTGACCTCCAAGCAAGGGACCCTTTGGCGCTCCAGCAAGAGGCCATAACACCGCCACGGCGGGGGCACGCAAGTGAACAAGAGAGGCGGGGGAAGCCAGGAAGGCCATCAGCGGGAAGCCTTGTCTGCCTCGCCGGCCTCTGGCCTCCTCAGGCGCCGAGCCGTGAGCCGCTGCCGCCGCTTCTACACCCGGCTTCGGCCTCCTCTCTCTTTCTCTGTGTCACTCTCGTCCATCTCCTCAGGCTCTGGCGGCGGCAGGAGGGGCTCTGGCGGCGCTTCTGTGCATTAGAAAGCCAGGCCGCACTCGCCAAGGGAAGCCACCGCCATTGGGAGGAAAGAGAGAGGGAGATGGGGATGGAGGAGTAGGCAGAGGAGGAGACTCCTCGGTCCTGAGGGAAGCTCCTGGCCTCCTCCTGACCCTGTTTTCCCGCACGCTGAGGATCGACACCAGGCCCTGGCAAGCTTGGGCCCGCCCTCAAACTGTTTTGGACTTCAACTCTCACAGTTCCAAGCTGGGAATTGTGAGAGCTGAAGTCCTAAACGCCTGGAGGGCCAGAGCCTTTTGAAACGACAAGTTCTCTCCCCCACGAGGCAGGGCGCATTGTTTATCCTCAGCCATGGTACTGGGGGAGAACAGACAGGAAGGAAGGAGAAAAGAAAGGAGGGCAGGAAAAAGAAAAGGAATGGAGGAGGAAAGGGGGAAAGAAGGAAGGAGAGAAGGAAGGAGGGAAAGAAGAAAGGAAAGAGGGAAGGAAAGGAGAGAAGGAAGGAAAGAAAGAGGTACCAAAGGAAGGAAGAAGAGAAAGTAGAAAGGAAAGAAAAGGGGGAGGAAAGGCAGGAAAGAGGCATAGAAGGAAGGAAAAGGAAAGAGAGAATGAAAAATAGTGAAAGAAGGAAGGAAACAGGGAGGGAAGAAAGAAAGGAGACAAAGGAAGAAGTAGAGAAAGGGGGAGGGAAAGAAGGAAAGAGAGAAGGATGAAACCAAAGAGCAAAAGAAGGAATGAAAGAAAGAGGTAGAGAAGGAAGAAAGGAGGGGAAGGGGAAGAAAAAGGGGAAGGAATAGGTAGGTACCTCTTTTTCATAATAGTCCAGGTAGCTACCTCTACTATAGGCCACAGCAACGTGTGGCAGGGCACAGATAGTATTCATACAAAATCTTAGAAGTGGCTGGAAAACTGTTCAATAACTCTCTAAAACAGGATGGCTCTACAGTACTTTCTTACAATAGATCATACACAATGGGAAGATATGTCCACATAATTTAGCTCAAATACATCATTCGGATCCCCACAGTGAAATGCAAACAGTTTCAGATTTCCCAATATTCCTTTTTACCTGAGGCAAAGTACAATATCTGAAGAGCTCTTCATCTCCTATAAAATCTTGTATTTTTGTAATTTCTTTCTGATCTGCAATAAACTCTGACTTGGCAATTGCAATATCTCTCATGATCATCAGTCCAGGCACTTTCACCTCATTTCTGCAGATCTTCGTGAACTCATTTCTGAAAAAAGGATTTTTTTAAGAAACAGAAAAGCCAGTTACTAATTTGAATTTGACCAGTAAAAGAATTTTGTTGCCCTTAAATCAGGGGTCCTCAGTCAATTGAGATCCGCAGGGGACTCAGGGCGGATCACAATGCACATATACAGACAAACATTCAATGCCATTTGACACACAACATATATAGACAGACATAGAGGCAACTTAACATTCCAGTTTCTGGCCACCAGGAGGTGTCGCATTCCTTCATGCTTTTTGTGTACTTCCTGGAGATTTTATGGCCTCATAAATCAGTTAAATTTAGCCTCCCCACACAAAGTGGTACCTAAATTTCCCACTTGACAAATGTGTTTAATCTTTAGAGGCTGTTAACTCCATACTCTGTCCTTATTGCTTTTAACATGTTCTTAAATTAATGTTGTGATTATGTTATTTTATGTGTTTGTGAACCATCCTGAGCCTTTTTGGGAAGGGTGGTATATAAATCTAAATAGTAAATAAATAAAATAAATAAATAACTGTCTTTTGGGTTGCAAAGGTTGACAACGAGCTACACAATTGGTTGAGAGCTCAACCCGAACCAGGCAGGCCTTGAACTGTGGAGTCCCCCAAGGCGCCATTTTGTCACCAACGCTTTTTAACATCTACGTCCAACCCTTGGCAAGCATAGCCAGAAGTTTTGGATTGGGGTGCTACCAATATGCAGATGACACCCAGCTTCTGCTGAAGCTTGAGCCAGGTGTAACATCGGTGCCTGAGAACTTCAGACAAGGACTAGAGGCAGTGACCAGATGGCTCCGCTCATACAAACTCAAGATCAATCCATCAAAGACTGAGATTCTATGGCCGGGACGCCCAGAGCCACCCATTCCGCTGCCTCTCTTTGAGGGAGAGCCACTGATCCCGGCCCCGTCGGTGAAGAGTCTCGGTGTGATACTAGACTCGAGACTCTCACTGGAGGCCCAGGTTGCTGCGACAAGTAAGGGAGCTTTTTTTCCACTCCACGCCAGGCACGCCAACTGGCACCTTACCTTCCATCAGATGCGCTGGCTACTGTGGTCCATGCCACAGTGACATCACGGCTGGACTACTGTAATGCCTTGTACGTGGGGTTGCCGCAGTCAACCACTCGTAAAATCCAGCTGGTGCAGAATGCAGCCGCCAGACTCCTCACCGGGACACCACTGAGATGCCATATCGCGCCATCTCTGCAGCGCCTGCACTGGCTGCCAGTCGAGCTCAGAGCCATCCACAAGATCCTGTCGCTTACCTTTAAGGCCCTCCATGGTGCCGGCCCAGCTTATTTAAAAGACCGCTTGTCGAACCAGCTCATTTAAGGTCGCGCTCAGGAAACAGGGACCTTCTCCGCATCCCAGGTGTGAGTGAGGCCCGCCTCGACACCACGAGACGGAGAGCTTTTTCCATCGCGGCCCCTGTCCTTTGGAACTTGATGCCGGCGGATCAGAGAGCTATCCGGGACATGCCCCAGTTCCTGACCGCACTGAAGACCTGGCTCTTCCGAAAGGCTTATGGCTAAGGACACCTCCCAGACTTAGCCTGAGCTACTGGAACTATTTTAATTAATCTTTTTATTCTTTTAGCTTTTAACTATTGAATTATTTTATGTGTTTTTGTGTGTAAGTCGCCCGGAGCACTGACGTGGAGGGCGACTCATAAATAATAAAATCAATCAATCAATCAATCAATCAATCAATCAATCATGACCTTCTGGTCAGTCGAGATCTTATGCAGCTGACTCCCAGTCAGCTGGGCCACATTCCCAGTTGGACTAGTTTGAAAACAAAGATGAATAAATTTTATTGAGTTTTATTTATTTTATTTTAGTGGTTTTGATGGTTTTAAAATGTGATTGAAGGTCTGTGTAGGGTTCTGGAATGTAATTGTTGGTTTGTATGTCAGGGGTGCTCATTACGGTGATCGGGAGCACCTAGGTGATCTTCGGCCCTCTTCCAGGTGATCTTTGGGCCTCACCAGCCGGATGGCGCGCTCCTGCCATGCGCGCGCACATGCACTCCCGCCGCCGCCTTTGGGGGGCTCAGTTTGCCAAAATGAGGCTTTAGTGGGCGGGCCCTGACGCTTGTCTTGCCACGCACGGTGTGGTGACATGACCGCCCATTGGTTGCTGCTGGGGGGGGGGGGAGCAAGGCGAAGGCACGCACACGGATAGGATGCAATGCTGTGGGAGGGATGGAGGGAATGTGTGTGTGTGTGAGAGAGAGAGAGCCAAGGAAAGAAGAAAGAAATCCGGAGAACTTTTTCGGATCCTTTTGGCAGGCGGGCGCTGGATGGAGAGAGGGAGAGAGAGAGAGAAAGAGGCAAAGGAGGCCGGGCAAAGTGGGGCAAAGCCAAGCAAGCCCCGCCACAATCCCTGCTGCTGCCCTCGGGACTCCCATTCCAAGCCGAGACCCGGGCGAGCGAGCTGTGTGGGCCTGCTTTATTTCCTTGGTTGGGGGCGGGAGGGAGGGCTCCGCCATGTTCCTGGGGCTGAACCCGAGGAGGAGGGGCTGCGGCGATAGAGACTGCACTTGCTGCTGCTGCTTGTGCCCTCGCCGCCTTTCTCCGTCTTGCCCTCCCTCGCCCTCGAAGGAGAAAGGTGGCGAGGGCCCACAGGAGGGAGGGAGAGAGAGAGAGAGAGAGGGTGGCTCTTCAGAGCCAGCCCCCCCCCCCCCTCTCTCTCCCGTGGGCTTGGACTGCCACCAGTGGGAGGGGTCCTCCTTCCTGCCAGCTGTCCACTTCGACGTCCTTTCTGAGTGACACCCTCGAAAGGAAGGAAAGAAGGGCGCCCCCCCCTGCTGCATCTGTCACTTTGGGGAAGCACCTCTTCCACTCTTCCTTCTCTGCCCAGGTAAGAAAGCCTCGAGGGAGGGGTTGAGGCTGCCGTGGGGAGGCTCCAGCCTCACGTGGGTCCCTCTCTCGGTTGAGTTTCCCGGCCCAGGCAGCAGCCAGGCGGCCCCTCTTCCCAGCCCTGCGCCTTCCAAGCCGCCGTCGAAGCCAAAACTGGCCGGAGCGCTGGTGGGTGCGCCTATAAATACCCTCCTGCTGTGTGCGTGGGAGGGGCCTGCTGTGCACGCAAGAAGCAGGATGGGATGGGGACTTCCTGCTTCGCGAAAGCACGCAGCAGGAAGGAGGAAGGCAACGAAGACATTAAGAGAAAGCGCGCGCGCAGGCAAGGAGGATCCCCTTCCCGGGTGCGCGCGGCGGCGAGTTCGTGGGCAGGCAAGAAAGAAGCCCCGCGTGGATGGAAGACTGCAGTAGGAGCATGCGCGCGCGTATGCGCGCACACGTACACATGCACAACAGGTGATCTTTTCAACTTGATTGTTCATATAGTAGCTCGCATGATGAAAAAGTGTGGGCACCCTTGGTGTATGTTATCTTTATTGGCTTAATTTTTTTAAATTATTTTTTATTTAAATAATGTATTTATTATTTTATAATATAATGTAGTATATTATGATATATTATAGTATAATATGGTATGGTATAATATATTGGTTATATATAATATTGATAATGTTGTAATGTAAAGTAATGCAATATAATACTAATAATAATATATTATAATTATATATTTTGTGTTACATGCAATATTACTAATAATATTGCGATATAATTGTTATAGTTCAATGTGATACTGTTATAATGATACGCATCCATAACGCCGCAGCCAGACTCATTACTGGGTCATCAGTGAGGGATCACATCTCCCCCATTCTTAAAGAACTTCACTGGCTGCCCCTAGAGTTCAGAGCCCTTTACAAACTCCTGGTGCTCACCTTTAAAGCCCGGCACAACATTGGGCCTTCCTATCTGAGTGACCGGCTGACGGCCCAATGCAGCGAGAGGCCAGCACGCTCCATCAACGGTGACCGCCTGACTACTCCTGGAGTGCGGGAGGCTAGACTGGCGGAAACTCGGCGGAGAGCCTTCTCCGTCGCGGCCCCTTCGACTTGGAACTCACTGCCGCCCGCCCTCAGAGCCTCTCCGACTCTATCTGGATTCCGCCCAACCCTGAAGACCTGGCTCTTCCGCCTAGCGTTCGGGACTGGCTCGGTACCCTGGACTACTTGAGCCACCCCTCCTGTTTATATTCCATGTTTTTAAACTGTTGTACATTGTTCACCTTAGGGTTTTAACTGTTGTAAGTCGCCCGGAGCACCGCCGGTGGAGGGCGACTCACAAATATTAAAGTATTATTATTATTATTATTATTATAATACAATGTGATATGTAATATTGATGTTGTGCTGTGGCAATAATATAGTTTATTGTATTTGCATTTTGCTTGTGAGCCGCTTTGAGTCCCCTTCGGGGTTGAGAAGGACGGCATATAAATGTCATGAAATAAAATAAATAAATTCCTAAGTACACGGCACATATCTTATTTGCAGTGCAAAACAAATTTCATCACCCCTGTTTTTGACACTCTCTCTAGAGATGCAGGAGAACAGTTATTTACCTGAAACATTCAATATCCTCACTGGAAACCAGATTTCTGATGACTAGATAGCCATTCTCCTCATAAAATTGTCTTTGTTCTGTGCTAAGGATGTTATTATCCAATGTGTAACTGTAAAGACAACAAAATAAACAAACATATGTAAAAAAAAGATCAAAATGCTAAGGAAAACTGAAAGGAATATGTTAAAAAATCAATAAAGTTGTTTCTGAAATGTCAAATGCAGGAGAGGAAAAAGGTAAAATGTCATAGTAAGATGTCATCTGATGACCCTATTGATATAGTTCAGCAGTGACCTAATAAATCATTTATATCTGAAGCCTTGGCAGCAATTTACAGAATGGCTCAGAAAATTTTGGAGTTCTGAGGCTGAAGAATAAGCAGTGGCAGATGACCTTCCCTGAATGACAGCTCACACCCTGCTACAGCCCTCTCCAAACAACCAGCAGCATTTGAAATATTGCCCCTGAACATCCTGTAACACAAGAGAGTCCTATATAGAATTCAACCATCCATATCCTGATTTTTTTTAAATTGAAGAACCAAATTTTGATTTTGCCGTATTATATAAGGGACCAAATTATTTATTTATTTGCAAAAACTCAGGGCGGCATACAGATTGGCAACAATTAGATGCCGTAAACATACATAGTTAAAAACATTTAATATCACACAATAAAATTCATATAAAACCAATTAAAACTATAAAAATTAATGTCTACCAGTTTGACTCCTTATCCGTTGCATCGTTTAAGCCGTTCCATGTTCGTTATTTAATCATACTATATTTATCCAGTTATGCCATGTTACCGAAAGCTTGCTCGAAGAGCCAGGTTTTTACTCTTTACATTACCAAAAATTACCAAAGACCTTTGACTCAGTTGAGATAAATGCTATCCTTAATGCTCTGCATCAAGGTATAAATCCAACATAAGTGAACATCATAAAAAGCATTAATACAGAGTGTACAATGGATATAAAACTGTTGCCAGAAGTGTGTCATATCAGAATAAACAAAGGGGTGCGTCAAGAGTACACAATATTGCCCAAACTGTTTGCAGCAACTTTGGAAAACTTCATCCAAAAAATTAAATTTAAAGGCGGGATTAAAATTGACGGTGAACAACTTTCTCATCTACTATTTGCAGACAACTGCATCCTAGTCACCAAAAATCCAGAAGATTTACAGCATGATCTCAAACAACTAGCTTGACTCTCAAAATCAGTAGGACTGGAAATGAACTTGAAGAAAACAAAATGGATGAAAAATGAGCAGTGTGTCGAGGGTCGTATTGGAGATGAAATTGAGGAAGTGACTGAATATGTTTATCTTGGACAACAAGTACAGTCAAATAATTTGGCAAATGGCGAATGGGCAAGAAGATGCAAGGCCACTTGGACTGCTTTTAATCAAAACCAGACAGTGCTAACAGATGATAAACTGCCAATGAAGGTCAGATAATATATCTTCAACACTACAGTTTTACAGTTTACAACATGGGCAACAACAAAGTTAGAGGTGGGAAAACTAGCGGTGACTATGAAAGCAATGGAAAGAAGGCTGTGTGGCGTGACATTAAGAGATAAAGTCAGAAATAAAGAACTATGTCAAAGAACTGGGGTACGTGACGTGGTCCATGAAACCTATGAGGCAAAAAGAAGATGAGCAGGGCATATAGCACAAACAAAAGACAACCAATGGACATGCCAACTAACGAACTGGATACCAAGAGACCACAAGCGACTCTTGGGCAGACCTCGTATTCAATGGGATAAAACCAATGGTTAAGCTATACCAGGGGACGGGAACCTATGGCTCGCGAGCCAGGTGTGGCTCTTTTGATGATTGCATCTGGCTTGCAGATTTCAGTTCTCTCCTTCCGCACATTAAGCAGCAGCTGAGAACCTAGCCTCTACTTCAGCGGTTCTCAACAAGGGGGTCGGTGGGCCATTTTCCGGGGGACGCAAAGCCGCTTCGGTTGGCCCCGCCCCCTCTGCCTCTCCAAAATGGCTACTGGCTCCTGTGCGAGCCAAACAGCCAGGCGCTCCTGGTTGGCTCCTCCTCCTCTTCCCACAGGGATACAAGGAGTCAGAAGGAGGAGCTTGGAGGCAAAGGTGTGCGCGGGAGAAAGCACGCCACTCACCTCTCACCCCCGCCAAGCTCAGAAGGGATGAGGGGTAAGCACAAGGCCCCCTGCATGGCCAAGGCTATCCGGGTAGCCTTTGCCGCTCGCTGCTTGCCCCCACCGGGGTCGGAAGGTTTACAATTCCAATGCTGGGAGAGGGGAGCGCCCCGGCGTTGCAAGCACGCGGGCGGAAGAGGCCTCGTGCAGGGAGCACACGCCCAGGGGCTGATGGAGCTGACGCGATTGAAGGTACTGTAAATCTAATTTATTGTACATGCCTCCCCAACCTCCTCCAACATTTTCTGTTGGTCATGGAAATCCTCTGTGCCAAGTTTGGTTGAATTCTATTGTTGGTGGAGCTCAGAATGTTATTTGATGCCTGGTGAACTATAAATCCACACCACTGCAATTAGTTGAATTCAGTCTTAAAATATATTATATGGCTCTCACTGAAATAAATTTCCAAATCTTTTGCTTTCATGGCTCCCTGAGTCGAGACCCCAGAGCTAAACAGTCAGAAATGGGAGGGAAAGCTCAGGATCGCATATTTCGGCAAATGGTAGATTGTCATGAAGCCCAAAGGAGTGGATTGATGACAAATCAGATAGGATAGATATAAGGGACATATTTAATCACAGCATTATATATAATGGGACTTCAGCATCCTTGCATTTTAGAGCCCTGGAATCAAACCCCAGCAAATATCCACAGCCTACTGCATATAGAAACAATTGTGCTCTGAAACACGAGTATTAAAAGCAGTGAGTTATATCTGCGCCAAATAAATGGTTAACACTTGAATATTACAGTGCTGTCTTCTGTGACCCTTCTGAGTGATGATGTGACAAAACATTGGTGTAGAAGCATTTGAATGAGAGAGGCATGTTGAAACAAAACAAGCCATTTATCACACAATTCTCAGATCACTTATGAAATGGAAAGCCCCACTAAACACAACAGATTTCTACATCAACACACATAGGACTGCTCTTCGAATTGCTTACTTTATACTTCTTAGGTAATTTTTGCTTTAACATACTGGTGTTGTGGAACGGTACTGGAAATCAGAAGACTGGAGGCATGAAAAATAAACATATTTTCCCTTGGGAAATACGGGAGAAGAGTGGACCACGATTACTTCTTCTCAAACCCTGTTATTTGTTAACTATTTCCAGCAAGTATTACATGGTTAGAGAAAGATAAGAACATAAGAAGAGCCATGCTGAATCGGACCTCAGCCCATCTAGTCCAGCATTCTGTATCACACAGTGGCCCACCAGTTGTACACGGGGATCTCGAGCAGAAGGGAGGGCAAAACCCTGACCTGCTCCCGACCCCCCACAACCAGTACCCAGGGAAATCCTGCCTACCTCAACCAACTCCGAGGTGGCACTTGAATGTCCTTTTCAGTAACTACCGATACACTTGGTATCCATGAATCTGTCTAATCCTGCCTTGAAGCTGTCCAGGCTGACAGCTGTCACAACCTCTTCTGGAAGTGAGTTCCATAACCCAATGCTATGATTGCTATGATAGAAATGCAAAACCGACTAGACCCATGTTAAGTCAACAACGTGATGGTTAATGAACCTAGTGCTATCAAAAGTTCACCCAAATCCAGTGTTAGATGCTTGATTCATCCATTTTTGACCACTGACATGTAAAATGTGAAACATTGAAACTATATTTTCATGCAAAAACAAGCAGCATAAAATACAGGAACACCTACCGAAACTGTGTTGGGTATTTCTCCGTAGCAAGTTGGGCTGAAGTAGGAGATGGTGCCTTGATAGTAAATTAAGGAAATAAAATGTGGTTTTGATCAGATACTGGTTTTGTGGAGAGAATAAAATCAGACTTAGGTCCCTTCTTCGCTGCCATATAATCCATATTATTAAAGCAGGTAACCCGCATTATCTGCTTTGGGCTGGATTATATGAGTCTACACTGCCATATTATTCATTTCAAAGCAGATAATCTGGATTTTATACGGCAGTGTAGAAGGGCGCTTAAAATTGCAAGAACATGACTCATAAAAAGGGGGGGGGGGAGGGAAACCCTCAAAATACAGTGTAGCATATAAAGTTCATTTGTGTCCTATTGCGACCTTAGGCTGGACCTACACTGTTTTAAATCCCAGGATCTCATTCTAAATTATCTGGTTATCCCACATTATCTGGCAATGTGGACTCAAATAATTCAGTTCAATGTGGATAATCTGGGATATCGGGCAGTGTAGAACCAGCCTTAGATATAACATGGAATTACAGTGACAAAAATTGTTCCCCCGTATAGAAATTATTTATTTGTATCTTTACCTGTCTTTTCAAGTAATTCAAGATGATATATATGATTTCTGTTCAAGAACATCTAAGAGACTGTTAGGTTAAAAACAGGGGCTGGCCCAAGGCACTCAGGCCCCTTCTACGATGCCATATAATCCAGATTATCAAATCAGATAATCGACATTATTTTGTTTGAGCTAGATTACATGAGTGTACACTGCCCTATAATCCAGTACAAAGCAGAAAATCTGGATTTAATGTGGCAGTGTAGAAGGGGCCTAGGTGAATTTTAAGTACAGTTTTCTTTGGATTCTTCAAATCTAGCAGTTATCATAATACTAATTTTTTTCCCTGCTCTGAGACATTATAATCACCGAGTTAAACTCAACCATTGGTATGATCTTAAACACGATGGTTTTTATTGTTAGTTACGTGAGCACACATGAATAAAGACCAATCCCCAATACATACATGTAATTTTTGGAATATTTGCTAAAATTACCACTGTGTCCAATATAGCAACGATTTGTTTGTCTAATCCAGGGGTGCTCACTTTTTCAGCATGCGAGCTACTCTTAAAGCAACCAAGTCCAAAAGATCTACCTGCCCCCGTCGCCGTGTGCTCCCGCACGCTCCCACCGCTGCACGCTCTTGCCACCGCCTGTGCTCCTGCTGCTGCTTTCCGCCCGCGCAAAGCTTCTTCCGCCTGCGGGGCATTGCAGGAAGGAGAAAGCACGAGGCGGGGCATCCAGAGGGAGCGCTCCGCCCTACCTGTCTCGTCGGCAACGGAGGGTGCACAGCTGCTTCTGGACGAGAGGCAGGGCGTTCCCTCCAGAGGCCCTGCCTCGTGCTTCCTTCTTCCTGCAATGCCCCGCAGGCGAAAGAAGCACTGCGAGAGCGGAAGCCAGCAGCAGGAGCGCGTGTGCGCGCAGGGTGTGCGCACGCATGGCAGGAGCGCCCCATCCGGCTGGTGAGGCCCGAAGATCACCTGGAAGAGGACCGAAGATCTACTAGTAGCTCCCGAGCTACCTAATGAGCACCCCTGCTCTAATCTGTTGTGTCAAATGCCCTTAGAGAATTAATTCCCAAACTCTTTTGTATCAATTTCTATTTGCAATTAGTTGAATTCTTTTTCTGACGTCTTGGCCTGTCTTGCTTGTACCAACAGGAAAAAAATGCCTATGGTTGTCAATGTTGACTAAGAAGATTTCTAGTTCCAATGCAGATTAATTATTTCTTCCCAACACTTTTCTATTTTTGGGGTTTTTTTAAGACCTGGAAGTGATTTTAGTCACTAAAAATCTGGAACGTTACTGTGAACACACACTGTGGCTGTTCAATATACAGGTCCTTCTCAAAAAATTAGCATATAGTGCTAAAGTTCATTATTTTCCATAATGTAATGATAAAAATTAAACTTTCATATATTTTCGATTCATTGCACACCAACTGAAATATTTCAGGTCTTTTTTTGTTTTAATACTGATGATTTTGGCATACATATCTCAAAAAATTAGCATATTCCATCCGACCAAATATGCTAATTTTTTGAGACAGTATTTTTGGGTTTTCAGGAGCTGTATGCCAAAATCATCAGTACAAAACAAAAAAAGACCTGAAATATTTCAGTTGGTGTGCAATATATGAAAGTTTAATTTTTATCATTACATTATGGAAAACAATGAACTTTAGCACTATATGCTAATTTTTTGAGAAGGCCCTGTACTTGATTGCTCTATCTTACTGTCCTGTAATCTTTCTGGCAAGATACTGTATGAATGTGGTCTACTTCCATTATGACCTACTTTGCTGTAGTTTTTCCAGAGTTTTGACCAATTCAACATAGTTTGCGGCAGCCACAATAAACAAAGTTTCTGGAATATAACAACTACTTTCAAAGTAAGTACCACACAATTAGCCAGGAAATAACACTTTCAAACCAGGAACAGAATTTTTTTTTCAAATTTTATAACATAGTGTAATGGAGAGATCCTTTTTTCCCCCTAGATATGTTGTTAATGTAAAAATATTGTGGTCATTTCAATTAAAATACATGTACTTGTTTACAGAAGGACATTTTTGGGTATTACACAGAGACAGGATCTGTTTTGATACAGAGTTCCTACCCCGCTTTATACATTTTCAAAGCGTAACTCTGAAATATTATATATGTGAAAATGCTCTCTGTAGTCCCAAGCTTGGTAGTTTGATTTAACAATCAAGAAATGATAATAACTGAATAAACCTTTCTGCTATACCAGCTTGAAGATCTAGATCCTTGGTTCCTACAAACCTGTGCATCCAGAGTTTGCCTGGATATACTGGATATCAATCAGCAAGCGGCAGCCTATTCAAGTTGTCTCTATACTTTATCCCTCAAATGTATAAAAAAAAATACAGAATGAAGTTTTTAAAAAAATTGTGCAATCCTATAGGAGTGAAAAATAGAATGAAGTGAGCTATTAGTTTTTTGTATTCAAAGGGTGAAAGATTTCAGAATGCTGCTGAATATATCCAGTTACCTCTTGCCCCTTCCTAGGGGTTGGGAGAGAGCAGAGTCCAACAACATGATTATATGCCTTTATATCATTATATCAATCCCACTTACGTAACCACAAGATGTACAAAGGTCAGAGGCAGAACTGTAAGTATAAAGCAAATAAACAAAAACCACTACAACAGGAGTCCTACCATGGAATAAGGAAAAATCTTTCTCCTTTCCAAAGTTACCCCTTTGAAACAATGCAGAGAATACTGAGAAATTGGTATCCAGACCAAGGTATAAGGACCAAATTGGAAAGATTTGATCTTGGAAACAGATTCATGTGAATCATGACTGTGGCGATGGGCAAATGCTATTGCCCTGCAGTATCTTACAGGGAGCAGTCAACCCCCATTGACTCCACTGGCTGCCATTCATCTTCCGGTCCCAAATCAAGGTGCAGGTTCTTACCTACAAAGCCCTGAACGGTTTGGGACCCGCCTACCTGCGTGACCGCATTTCTGCCTATGAACCCAGGGAGCTGAGAGCCGCGTTTTGGGAGTTTCCAACATATCGCGAGACTTCACCGCATCAACATCTCTATCCCCACGAGAGGTGCTGCTCTCGAGGGCCCACTGTTTACTTGGATATGCAGCGACGAGAATTGAAGCACACCTCGGCAACATCGGGAGACCACGGCGTCAATTAATCGAACACCCAGGCCCCCGAAAGAAAGCATTTTCAAACTGCTCGAGTTCGTAGCTGATTGGGCATGAAGACTGCAGAGACTCATTGTATTAGGGGACACGCAGACATGATTACAACTTCCCCTATGACCAAGGATCTTATCCATTATATGGAAACACTAGGGCTATCATTGATGGTAACTGGCCATACAGTACCTTGGACTTAGTTTTCAGCATCATGCTACAAGTAACATTGCATACCTTAATGGAGGTCCCCTGGTCCAATCATTTCATCTTGAAAGTCTGTATCGAGACCCCATTACTACAGAGAGTAGATCCAAAACCTATACTAGTGCGCCCAAAAAGACTCATGGACCCCGACAGATTCATGTTGATTCTCAAGACCTCGGAAATCTCTGGAAATACCCCCCAATGAACAGGTTGGAAGTTGGAATGCTGTCTTGTCCACAACCCTAGATTGGATTGCTCCAAAACGCCCCTTTCGCCCTCGTAGGATCCGCTCACCATGGTACACTGAAGAACTGCGGCAACCCCTCAAGCCGGAAACCCAGATACCTCAACTATCACAGCAGAGAAGTTTCAAAGATTCTTCACAGGGAAGATCACTGCACTTCGTCAAGAACTGTCCCCTACGACCAAGTCCGCTAATGAGAGGGAGGTAACACAAACATTAAGTAGCTCAAAATTTGACCGATTTATATTATTGGACACAGAAGCTGACTGTAAGATTCTATCTACAGCAAGACCAACTACCTGTTCCTTGGATCCTTGTCCTTCTTGGTTGGTCAAGGATTGCCCAGCGGGGATCCAGGTCCCTCTGATGCACATAATAAACAACTCCCTAGAGCAGGGAATCTTTCCAGATGCCCTGAAAGAAGCTATAGTCCGGCCCCTCTTAAAGAAACCCACCTTAGATCCTGCGATGTCTCTAACCTCACGTTTCTTAGTAAGTTGATCAACTTAGTAAGTTGATAGTAAGAGATACAACTTCAGAAATTCTTAGACGACACGGATGGCCTGGATCCATTTTAATCTGCCTTCCATCCCTGACACGGGACCGAAACTGTTCTGGTGGCCATCTCTAATGACATCCGTTGCCAGCTAGACAAGGGAGGATCGGTACTGTTGGTGTTGCTCGACCTCACTGCAGCTTTCGATACAGTAGACCATGATCTACTGATCCAGCGATAAGCTGCTATTGGAATTCAAGGATCAGCAATAACATGGTTCAACTCATTCTTGGGAGGGCGTAACCAATGGGTGGAGTGGCTGGGCCAAGTATCTGAGAAATCCCCTCTCGACCGTGGAGTACCCCAAGGTGCTATTCTACCGTCAATGCTGTTTAACATTTATGTTCGACCTCTCGCCAAGCTAGTCCGGAGATTTGGATTAGAATGTTTCCAGCTTCTCCTAAAACTAGAACCTGGAACAACCTCAATACCGGATAACTTCACGCGGTATCTTGGAGCGGTGACAAGATGGCTACGTGCCCATAAATTGAAAGTAAATCCAGCAAAAACTGAAATCTTGTGGCCTGGCCGTCCATCAGAATTGGTTGGTCTATTACCATCTTTTGAAGGGGAACCGTTAGTTCCATCCCACACTGTGAAGAGTCTTGGTATTATCCTGGATTCCAAAATGACGATGGAAGCCCAGATTGCCTCCACTAGTAAAAGGGCCTTCTTTCATCTACACCAAGCGAGGCAGTTGGCGCCTTATTTACCAACAGAGGCGCTGGCTATGGTAATCCATGCCACGGTTATGTCGAGGCTGGATTAATGCAATGCTTTGTATGTGGGCTTACCTTGAGCAGCAATTCGCAAGATCCAAATTGGGCAAAATGCAGCCGCTAGACTCCTCACAAAAACATCAATGAGGTGCCATATAACGCCGTCTCTGCAGCGCTTGCGTTGGCTGTCAGTTGAACAGAGATTCCTCTATAAGACTCTGGTCCTAGCATTCAAGGCCTTTCGAGGTCAGGGTTCTTCATATCTAAGAGACCGTTTAATGCCACTCCACCACCAGAGACTGCCACCGTCAGCTCATGAGAATCTTCTCTATGTCCCTGGCCCTAGAGAGGTTTGTTTGGAGTCCACAGGTCATAGATCCTTCTCAATCGCAGCCCCAAACACACACACAGGAAAAATATACATGAAGGGTCACTTCAGGATTGCTGGAAATCTGCAAACAGTGCTCACAATGCTGCTTTGCTGACACAGGGCCCTTATACACTGCCATATAAAATTCTGATTATTTGCTTTGCATTGGATTATATGACAGTATAGACTAATGTATAATCCACTTCAAAGTAGATAATCTGGATTTTATAAGGCAGTGTAGAACCTCCCCTATAAATATACATGTTTTTAATCTTATCTCATCCTTAGTTTTTTATCACTGTATTTTGCACTTTTTATTTGATTTGATTGTTTTATTCTACTTGAAATGTTGTATTATGTTTTTATGTTATTGTATTGATATGTATCTCTGGGCTTGGCCTCATGTAAGCCGCCCCGAGTCCCTTTCGGGGAGAAAGTGGCGGGGTACAAATAAATTATTATTATTATTAGAAGGGGCCATAGTTAAATTACTCATAACTAAAGCCATCAACTTTTAATTCCTAATAACTAGACCTGTCAACTTTTAAGTTCCTCATAACTAGAGCCATCAACTTTGAGTTCTTCATTTTTTTTAAAAATCATGTTTATTAAATTTTCCAAATACAATAAAAGTAAAAGAAATAAAGAAATAAAGCAATAAAGATTTCCAAATTTCAGGATTTTGCCATGACTAATTTTTTTTTTAAAACCCTGTCCCCCCTTTACTCTCTTATAAATATCTTCGTTTCCCAAAGTGTGTCTTGGAGAATCTTTTCTATTGAGTAAATAGAGGGTTCTTCATAAGTAGACCTGTCAACTTTAAGTTACTCACAAATAGAGCCGTCAATTTGCGTTCCTCATAACTAGAGGAATAAACTTTAAGTTATTCATAACTACAGCCATCAACTTCCAGTTACTCATAACTGTAGCCATCAGCTTTATGTTCCTCATAACTAGATCTGTCAACTTTAAGTTACTCATAGCTAAAGCCATCAACTTCTGAGTTCGTCATAACTATTTATTTATTTATGTCACGATATTTCTATGCTGTCCTTCTTCTCAACCCCGAAAGGAACTCAGAGCGGCTCACAAGCAAATGCAAATACAATGCACTATAATTATTGCCACAGCACAACATCAATATTACATAACACATTGTGCCATAACAATATCACATTGAACTATACAAATACAATGAACTATAATTATTGCCACAGCACAACATGATTATTACACATCACATTGTGCCATAACAATATCACATTGAACTATAACAATTGTATTGCAATATTATTAGTAATATTGAACGTAACACAAAATATATAGTTATAGTATCATATTATTAGTAATATATTGCATTACATTACAACATTATCAATATTATATGTATACACAATATATTATAACATATTTGGAAGGCTTCACAAAAGAGTCTGGAGCAAAAAGAACCTGAGGCAAAGTACCAAAATCAGTGTGTACAGAGCTATCATACTGTCCATCCTCCTTTATGGGTCTGAAACATGGGTCACTTATCGCCAACACCTACGACTCCTCGAACGCTTTCATCAGCGCTGTCTTCGCACAATCCTAAATATACACTGGACCAACTATGTGACTAATGTTGCTGTCCTTGAGCAAGCAGGGGTCACCAGCATTGAGGCCATGCTATTGAGAACACAGCTGCGCTGGGCAGGGCACATCTCTAGGATGGAGGACCACCGCCTCCCAAAGATACTACTCTATGGTGAACTCGCCACGGGTCAGCGCAAGAGAGGCGCCCCCAAAAAGAGATATAAGGACTCCCTGAAACAACATCTCAGGCTCGGCCAGATTGATCACCAGCAATGGTCCACCCTGGCCTCACATCGGGAGGCATGGAGATGCACTATCCAAAATGCTGCGGCCTCTTTCGAGAAGACACGCCGAATGAGTCTCGAAGAGAAACGACAACGCAGAAAGAACTGCAACTTGGAAACAACATCACCCAATGAGACTTTCTGCTGTGCTTTCTGCAACCGAACTTGCCTATCTCAGATTGGCCTTTTTAGTCATCAGCGCGCTTGTAAACAGCGTGGGATGAGTCCTTCCTGAATCTTCGTTCGCGAAGTAATGCCGAGAGAGATATTATACCATACTATATTATACTATATCAAATACAACATACTATGTCATTGTCACAGTACAACAATTACATATCGCATTGTATTATAACACATTATATCGCAATATTATTGGTATTATTGATCGAACGCGCGGCAGCAACCCAGCTACAAAACTTCCTTGAGACATCAGAGGGCTTGGACCCCTTTCAATCAGGGTTCCGCCCCGGGCACGGGACCGAGACCGTCCTGGTGGCCATCTCGGACGATATCCGCTGCCAACTAGACAAGGGAGGCTCAGTAGTTCTGGTATTGCTGGACCTTACCGCCGCATTCGACACGGTGGACCATGATCTGCTGATACGACAACTTGCCGCCTTAGGGATACAAGGAACAGCTTTAGCTTGGCTTAGCTCCTTCCTGCGCGGACGTAGCCAGCGAGTTGAATGGCTAGGCCAAACATCTAGGAAATCTCTCCTCGAGTGCCCCAAGGCGCCATATTATCACCAACGTTGTTTAACATCTATGTTCGGCCGTTGGCTGGTATAGCCCGGAGCTTCGGCCTAGGGTGCTACCAATATGCTGATGACACCCAGCTCCTACTGAAACTGGAGCCTGGCGCAACTTCGTGTGCCCGAAAACTTCACTCGAGGCCTAGAAGCAGTGACAAAATGGCTCCGCGCCCACAAACTTAAAATAAATCCATCAAAGACGGAGATCTTATGGCCGGGCCGCCCAGAACCACCTTTCTCGCTGCCCCCTTTGAAGGGGAACCGCTGATTCCGTCCCCTCAGTAAAAAGCCTGGGGGTGATCCTGGACTCCAAATTGTCGCTGGAGGCCCAGGTTGCCTCCACGAGCCAAAGGGCCGGCTTCCACCTGCGCCACGCGAGACACTTGGCGCCCTATCTGCCGACGGAGCGCTAGCTACAGTAATCCATGCCACGGTTACATCAAGGCTGGATTACTGTAACGCTTTGTATGTAGGTCTACCCCGGTCACTAACCCGCAGGCTACAGATTGCGTAGAACGCGGCCGCCAGGCTTCTCACAGGAACATCGATGAGATGCCACATTACACCATCTCTGCAGCGCCTGCACTGGCTGCCCGTTGAGTATAGAGCCTTACACAAGACCTTGACCTTGGCTTTCAAAGCCCTACGGGGCCGGGGCCCAACATACCTAAAAGACCGCTTGCTGATGCCTGCTTACCCAAGGACCCCGCAGCCAGCAAACAAGAACCTTCTTCACGTCCCAGGCTTGAAAGAGGCCCACCTGGAGACCACGAGACGGAGATCGTTCTCCGTTGTGGCCCCCGTTCTTTGGAACTCGATGCCACCAGACCAGAGAGCCTCCCTCGACCTGCCCCAGTTCCTGACCGCTCTGAAGACCTGGCTATTTAGGAAAGCCCATGGTTAATGCAGAACCAGGAACCCAAATACCGGGCCTGGCCCCTGCATTTAACCACTGAATATTTTAATCTAGTTTAAATAGTCTATTTTAATTGTGGAATTTGTTGTGTGTAAGTCGCCCGGAGCACTAACGTGGAGGGCGACTCAGAAATAATAAAGTCAGTCAGTCAGTCAGTAATGTAAATATACAACTATAATATCTTATTAGTAGTAGCGGTAGTATATTGTATTACATTACAACATTATCCATATTATATGCATATACAATATTATACCATACCATTATATTATATAATAATACATATTATTTATTGAAATACATATGTACAATTAAGGCCATTAAGCAGATAAATACACACACAAGGACTAGAGCCAGGCACTTTGTTGGGAGCCCAGTTCAAGGGCGCCTCTGCTCGGCCAAGCCTGTGCACTTTGGCACTTGAGCGCCCCTGGCTCCTGGGAGTTGTAGTTGGCCGAGGCGCCCCCACCAGGCCTGGGCAGAGGAGGCGGGGGGCCTTGCGAGGCCACGAACCCCGGCATTCCATGACTCTGCCCCCGAAACCTTGACTGCCGAGCAGCCAAACAGAAGGCAAAGGATACGAGGGTGGCTCCGGCCGCCCGGGAGGGGGAGAGGTGTCGCAGCAGGACCTCCAGGCGGAGCGCGGCTCCCCGGCCTCCTTCCATGGCGGCGCCTCCTCCCCGACTGAGCCCAAGGCCAGGCCGTGCCGCCCGCCCGAGGGGGAAGCAGCGGGGGAGGCGGCGCTTGTGATTGGCTGCTCCCTTCTTGACGGCCCCGCCCCTCTCCCGGAAAAGGTGACGTCCCGGGCAGCCCCGCCTCTCTGGCGTCACTGTGACGCGAAGTGGGCGTGTCCAGTGTCAGAAGAGGGAGGGGGAGCTGCTGGGGAAAAAAGGGAAAAGGGAAGGGAGCCTGCGCACACAGGGCTGGGAAAGGAAATGCTTCCCTGGTCAAGGCACCCATGCATCTGCATTAGATGGTAGTGTAGACCCATACAATCCGGTTCAAAGCAGATAATGTGGATTGTCTACTTTGATAATCTGGATTATATATATCTTCTATATGTATCTTCCATCTATCATATATATATATATATATATAATATTATATATACTGTATATATAATATATATTATTTATATTTATATTTATATATATATATATAATAAAGTGAAAGTTTGTATGTATGTGGCAGCATTCTGATTGGCTGCCACTTTCACAGGCCACAGCGACCAGCGCGGGTGATGGACCTGCACCAAACTTGGCACACATAACCCCCCTGACCCCCTTTACGTCCTGGTGCAGTTTGGGGGAGATGGACCACGGATTATGGGATTTGTAGTACTTTAAATCCCTTTGGTTCCCACGGACCACTGTGGCCCCCAACAAAGACCGATAAAGACCAAACTTGGCACACAGAGCCCCCATGACCCACTCTTCATCCTGCGGCAGTTTGAAGGAGGCCGGACCATGGATGATGGGACTTGAAGTAGCTACACTCACTTCCCAAGGCTGCTGCGACTCTCGTCCAAAGACTGATCAAGACCAAACTTGGCACACAGAGCCCCCATGACCTACTCTACATCCTGCTGCAGTTTGCAGGGAGGGCAGACCATGGATGATGGGACTTGAAGTACTTCTCATTTCTTGAGACCACTGCTCACTCATCCAATGACGAATCAAGGCCACACTTGGCACGCATAACCCCCCTGACCCCCTTTACGTCCTGGTGCAGTTTGGGGGAGATGGACCACGGATTATGGGATTTGTAGTACTTTAAATCCCTTTGGTTCCCACGGACCACTGTGGCCCCCAACAAAGACCGATAAAGACCAAACTTGGCACACAGAGCCCCCATGACCCACTCTTCATCCTGCGGCAGTTTGAAGGAGGCCGGACCATGGATGATGGGACTTGAAGTAGCTACACTCACTTCCCAAGGCTGCTGCGACTCTCGTCCAAAGACTGATCAAGACCAAACTTGGCACACAGAGCCCCCATGACCTACTCTACATCCTGCTGCAGTTTGCAGGAGGGCAGACCATGGATGATGGGACTTGAAGTACTTCTCATTTCTTGAGACCACTGCTCACTCATCCAATGACGAATCAAGGCCACACTTGGCACGCATAACCCCCCTGACCCCCTTTACGTCCTGGTGCGGTTTGAGGGACATGACCCACGGATTATGGGATTTGTAGTACTTTCAAACACTTTGGTTCCCACAGACCACTGAGGCCACCAAAACGGACCACTACAGACCACACTTGGCACACACAGCCCCCGTGACCCACTCTACATCCTGGTGCAGTTCGTAGGAGGGTGGACGATGGATGATGGGACTGGAAGTACCTACACTCACTTCCCAAGGCTGCTGTGACCCTCATCCAATGAGTGATCAAGACCAAACTTGGCACACAGTGACCCACTCTACGTCCTACTGAAGTTTGGAGGGGGCCAGAACATGGATGATGGGACTTGCAGTACCTTCCCTGCTACATCCTGCTACACTTCTCAAATGGCCCGGGCACCGCCGGGTCCCCAAGCTAGTGTGTGTGTATGTATGTGTGTGTGTATATCTATATATACAGTGTGTGTGTGTGTGTGTGTGTGTGTGTGTGTCTCTCAATGTACAAGGAGCCAGATTGGCATCTTTGCTTTTCTGATGGTTCATCCCCAAGATCCAGGCGATCTGCTTTGATAGTCTGGATTATATGGCAGTGTAGACTCCTATAATCTTGTCCAAAGCAGATAATGTGGATTAACTGCTTTGATAGTCTGGATTATATAATGGCAGTGTAGAAGGGGCCTCAGTTTCATGCGCAAAACATTACCTTCCTTTACGCTGTGAGTGTATGGCGAGGAAGGCCGCAGCTACACTGGAGAGTTAATGGAGTTTGGTACCAGTTAAAATGCTGGGGCTCAATGCTATGGAATTGTGAGCGTTGTATTTGTGTCAGGTCTCTGAGCACCTCTGCCTCAGGCCCTTTCTACACTGCCATGTAAAATCCAGATTTTCTGATTTAATAATCTCTGGATTATATGGCAGTGTAAACTCATATAATCCAGTTCAAAGCAGGTCATGTGGATTATCTGCTTTAAGTATCTGGATTATATGATGGTGTAGAAGGGGTCTCTCTAAGTTATAAATCCCATTATTTCATAGCATTGAGCCATGGCAGCTAAAATGGTATCAAACCTATGAAACATAATGATGTGTCTAGACTTGAAGCCCATACTCAAGGTATCCCATTATATTTATATATGAAAATACACCAATTCCAGCCTCTCTGGGAGAGGGATCCCACCCCCCAGAACCCCCCCAAGTTGGAGATGACTAGACTTAATGTTAGGGGAAAACCTTTACCTTTTTTACTGCTATTCTGTAACAAATGTATTTACATATGATGTTGTGTTCTAAAATACTGGAATTTCCAAATGAGCAAGCAAAAATACTAATTTCAAGTTGTTACATTATATGGTTACGCCCACAAATGGACAAAAAGAAAGGACTGCCCTTACAAGAAAACTGGATTATAAAAGTTCTCAAACTGGACAAGTAATCTTATTTGATAAATCAGACAATTATTCAAAATAATGGAAACCATTTGTATTATCTATCTATGTATATAATAAAAGTCAGTGTTTGCGGCGGGAGGTGCGGCGGGAGGTGCGGAGGAATATGTGGCAGCTTTTTGATTGGTCCCCACTGTGGGTTTATTTGCATAAATGAGTCTGAATGGCCAGCCACCCAACATTCCACCACTCCTAGGCAGCACAGAGAGGAAAGGAAAGGGCCTGAGGCAGACATAAATGGCTGGAGTTGAAGTTAACCAGTTGACATTTTTTCCGTTGAAAATGGAATGTTCAGTACCTTCACCCAACACACTTCACAAAAAACAATGCAACCCCTACAAATCACAGACTATGCCCAAAATTGACAGTAAGGTTTCATTAACTCGATTTTCCTGACTAGACTCACTTAATGGAAAACTGTTTAAGGCATGAATTGACAGTAAGGCTTCATTAACTTGATTTTCCCAACTATGCCTCAGCTCATGGGACATTGTGTATGCCCTGAATTGACAGTAACCAATCTTGCAATGACGGCTCAGGACCAAACTTGGCAAACAAGGGACCAATGGCCCACTTCACAACCTGGTGTGGTTTAGGGCAGGATGGGCCAAGGATGATGGGATTACCAGTACCTTCACATCATTCACTTCCCAAACAACACTGAAGCCCCTATAAATCACAGACCAGGCCCAAAATTGACAGCTAGGCTTCCTTACCTTCATTTTCCTGACTAGGCCTCAGCTCATGGGATATTGTTAGGCTTCCTCGACTTGATTTTCCTGACTAGGCCCCCAACAATGACCGAACAAGACCAAACTTGGCACACAGACCCCCCCAAGGTGCACCCTACATCCTGGTGCAGTTTGAGGGAGGATGGACCATGGATGATGGGACTTGCAGTACTTTAATTCACTTCCTTAGAGCACTGTGGCCCACACCAATGACGAATCAGGACCAAACTTGGCACACAGAGGCCCAATGACCCACTATACAAACCTGCTGCGGTTTACGGCAGGATGGCTCACAACTGATGGGATTTGCAGTACCTTCACCCAATTCATTTCCCACAGAACATTGCAGCCCCTACAAATCAGAAACCAGGCCCAAACTTGGCACACAGAGTACCCATGACCCACTCTACATCCTGGTGCAGTTTTGAGTGGGACGGACCACGGATGATGGGAGTTGCAGTACCTTCACTCACTTTCTGAGACGGCTGCCACCCTCATCCAATGACTGATCAAGACCACACTTGGCACACAGAGCCCCCATGACCCACTCTACATCCTGGTGCAGTTTGGAGAACGGGGGACCATGGATGATGGGACTTCCAGTACCTTTCCTCACTTCCAGACACCACTACAACCCTCATCCAGAAAATGATCAAGACCAAATGTGACACACACACACCCCATGACCCACTCTACATTCTGGTGCTGTTTGGAGGAGGATGGACCATGGCCAATGGGACTTGCAGTACCATCACTAAGTTCCTGAGACCACTGCAAGCCACATAAACATTTAATAGGAACCAACCTTGGCACACAATGCCTTCCTCAAATAACCCGGGCACCGCCAGGTCCTCAGCTAGTTCATAAATAAAAAAGGCAATGTGAAAATGCTCACAGGTTTTGAAGAGTAAATAAAATATTAAGATAGTGGCCACTCGATGGGCCCACTCTTGACCGGTTCCATCAATTGGACGTAGAGGCTGTTGACAGGATCATGACTGCAGCCAGACCAACCACCTGCTCCCTCAACCCGTGCCCTTCCTGGCTTGTTAAATCTTGCTAGGAAGGGTTACGTGGCCCTCTGTTGAAGATAGTTAACTGCTCCCTTGAGCAAGCAGTATTTCCAGAGGGATTGAAAGAGGAGATGGTGAGCCCGCTACTGAAAAAAGTGGACTTAGATCATTCTGTTCCCTCCAGTTACCGCCCAGATTTGAATCTATCGTTTCTGGGCAAGGTGATTGAGAGGGCAGTAGCGGGCCAGCTGCAGCAGTTCCTGGACGACACAGCCGGATTAGATCCCTTCCAGTCCGGCTTCCGTATTGGGCATGGGACAGAGACTGTGCTGGTCGCCATCACAGACCAGCTCCGCTGCCAACTGGATCAAGGGGGATCAGCGCTGCTCATGCTATTGGACCTCACGGCAGCTTTTGATACGGTAGACCACACATTGTTAACCCGCTGCCTAGCCATGACAGGGGTCAGGGGGACTGCTCTTAAATGGGTGTCCTCTTTTCTCCAAGATCGGGGACAGCGAGTGGAGAGAGGAGGTATGGTTTCCGAGAGGCTCCCCCTTAGTTGTGGGGTCCCTCAAGGGCCCATTCTCTCCCCTTTATTATTTAACATCTACATGCGATCACTTGGCAAATTGGTGTGGAATTTTGGTCCGGAGTGTCATCAGTACGCTGATGACACCCAGCTGGTGCTGAGGATGGACGGCTGGCCGGACTCTACCCGATTGTTTCCAGCTATGCCTTGAAGCTGTGACTGGTTGGCTACGAGCCAGCCGGTTGAGAGTGAACCCATCGAAGACGGAGATCCTCTGGCTGGGTGGTCCGGGTGGGAGTGGGCTCCGGCTGCTTACTCTGGACGGCGAGGCAGTATGCCTGTCATTAGTAAAGAGCCTGGGGGTCCAGTTGGACCCACTGCTGACAATGGAGGCCCGGGTCTCTGCTGCCAGCAGATCCGCATTTTTCCATCTGCGGCAGGCTAGGCGGCTGGCGCCCTATCTCACTAAGAGCGACCTAGCCACGGTGATCCAGGCGACGGTCATCTCAAGACTGGACTACTGTAACACCCTTTACATTGGCCTTCCTTTGTCAGTCATCCGGAAGCTTAAAATGGTGCAGAATGAAGCAGGACTCCTGGCCGGAATGCCGGCCAGGGCCCATATCACTCCAACCCTGCAGCAACTGCACTGGTTGCCAATTGAGCACCGGATCATCTTCAAAGTGCTGGTTCTGACCTTTAAGGCCTTGTATGGTCTGGGGCCGGTGTACCTGAGGGACCGTCTGCTTCCATATGTTCCCCAGAGATCTCTTCGATCTGAGGTCCTCAACCTCCTGCACATCCCTTCCCTATGCACCATTCACTTATCATCAACGCGACAGAGGGCTTTTTCTGTTGTGGCACCAAGCCTATGGAATGCTCCACTGCCGGAGGCCCAAGCAACTTGCAAACTGCCAGCCTTCCGAAAAGCCTGTAAAGCTGTTCTCTTTAGACAGGCTTTTGGCCTTTAATTCTTGGTTAGTAGATTAATACTGTTTTAGTGGGATTATTGGGTAGTGGGGTTTTATTTTGTCATGTACTGTTCCAGTGTTGTGATTTTATGTATTGTAAACTGCCCGGAGCCATCCGGAAAGGACGGTATACAAATTGAAATAATAAATAAATAAATAGTAAGGTAGAATAGAGATTTTGTTTAAGACAACAAATAAGTGAGATAACAGTATTATTTTCATCATATGTTTTTAAGTTGGGAAGTGGGACGTCAACTTTATCTAAGTTTTATTTTATGGTTATTGTTTACAGGTAGACCGTGTACCTTCACCCGATCTCAAGTTCCTGTTATCCTGGGGTCATGTTTCCATGATTGCTTGACCGTTGGCTGCACTGAAGGTGCATGATCCACAGAATCACAAACAGACCTTTGCTGCTGGAGTGAAACCATACTAACTTGCAAGCTTCTTTTTAAACTAGCTGTCCCCTGCCAAGCGTTGCTGTGGCCCAGTCTGGTGACCTGGAAAATAAAAGTAATGAGAAAATGTTGGTTTCTAATCTGTGTAATTTCTTTATAGTTGTGGGTAAAAAGCATTTCTTGTTGTTACTTTGTCAAGAAAAGGGTGGTTTAGCAAATTGAAATAATAATATAATAATAATAATGTTGATGTAGAGATTGCCTGGTTTGTCTACTCTGGAACATGCAACATACAATTGTCCTCCTTTAGTGGTCCCTTTCAAATCTATGATACTATATCTGTCATATACTGTACATGTGTGTGTCTGTGTGTAAATCCTATGTCTATATCTATAGCTGGATGGGAGTTGGACTGGATGGCCTTAAGGCAGCATTTCTCAACCTGGGGGTTGGGACCCCGGGCGGGGGGTTGTGAGGGGGTGCCAGAAGGGTGGGCTAAGACCACCAGAAAACACAGTGTTTTCTGTTGCTCATGGGGGTTCTGTGTGGGAAGTTTGGCCCAATTATATAATTGCTGGGGTTCAGAATGCTCTTTGATTGTAGGTGAACTATAAATCCCAGTAACTGCAACCCCCAAATGTCAAGGTCCAATTTCTCTTAAACTCCATCTGTGTTCATATTTGTGCCAACTCTGGACCTGATCCATCATCGTTTGAGTCCACAGTGCTCTCTGGATGTAGGTGAACTACAACTCCAGAACATAAGGTTAATGCCCACCAAACCTTTCTCTCCCTGCAGAGATGCGTGTATTGCGGGATTTAATGACTTTCTGCAGGGCCTGTAAGACCTGGTTGTTCAGGCAGGCATTTGGCCCCTGACTGGCATTTGCTACAATCTGCCATCCCGCCACGCCACTGCCACACTGTTTCAAAATGCTATGTGCTCGTTCACTAGGGTATAGTGGGGGGGGGGGGGGGCGGACTTTTAATTCTAATTTTTAACTGTTTTAACTATTTTAGCTGTTTTTATAATGTCACTTTATGTGTTTTAACTGGTCCTGTTTGCGTGCTGTAAACCGCCCTGAGCTTTGGATAGGGCGGTCTATCAAGCCGAAACAATAAATAAATAAATAGTGTTTTCTGTTGGTCACGGGAGTCCTATGTGCCAAGTTTGGTTCAATTCCATCATTGGTAAAGTTCAGAATGCTCTTTGATTGTAGGTTAACTATACATCCCAGCAGCTACAACTCCCAAATGACAAAATCACATTTTTTGAGTGATGATCACTCCTTGGGTTAGTGTCCTGTGGCCAAATTTGGTGTCTTCATTCAGCACATTTTGAGTTATAAAGTCACTCAAAAATGCACAGAGCATGCATATATATATATATATATATATATATATATATATATATACACACACACACACGGTATATATATATATATATATATATATATATATATATATATATATATATATATACACCGTGTGTGTGTGTATATGCTATGCAGAGTTGCCTCATAGGTTAATGTACTGTTTGGTGTACACTCTAGCTTTGGAGATTTTGCTAGGCATTGTCAACATTCTTAAAATCCTACCCGTTTATGCCTCAGCTTTCATGCTTAAATGAGCACCATTCTAAATAAAAACATAAGAGACAACAGCAGAGACAGAGTATCCACATGGTGTAGTGCAGAAATTTCCAAAATGTTAGTGACAGACTTTTTAGACATGCATCATTTTATGATACAGTAATTGTTTTATTAGTAAACCAGAGGTGAAAACAACTCCTTTTAAAAGATAGATACATACATAAACTGTAATAATGAAATGTATGGGGACACAACATCTCATGAAAACCTTTCATTTATATTGTTTAAAATGTTATTTGTAAGATAATTTATTTATTTTTATTTATTTATTTCAACTTATATACCACCCTTCCCAATAGGCTCAGGGTGGTTCACAACACAAACATAATCACAACAGCAATTGAAAACATAATAAAAACAATTTTTGCCAAGACAGAATATGGGTTTAGCAGCCTCTAAAGGTTAAACGACTGTCGGAAGAGGTTATGATGACCTGTATTTCCAAGATTTTTGTCATTTCTTATGTTTGCACACCACATCTGCACACTGCAGTCAACATACTAACATGTTACAACACAGAGTTTGAAAAGCTCTGCTGTAGTGGCTTGAGCATTTGAGTATGATTCTGGAGACCAGGGCTCAATTCCCTGATTGGCCATAGAAATCCAGTGGTGACCTTGAATTAGTCAGTGTCATCCCCAAACAACTCAGTGATAGGTTTAGCATAGAGTCATCAATGTCGGGAATAATGTGAAGGCATTCAACAACAAAGTGCAGAGACACTAGTGGAATTTAAAAATGAGTTTTATTGAAGTTTTTATAGTAGTTTGAGAAGTGCCTGTTGTGAATTCAAGAGTTTTGTGTCATTGTCTGAAAGGTCAGAGCAAATGCAGTTGCATCAGTGAGTCTGGCTGTAAACAGTAGATTTGGCAATGTGCGTCTCATAGGTGGTCATTTCCTGTCTAGTTTTTTGTTGACTAGAAAGGTGGTGGTTCTGCATGTCTAATTTCAGAAAAAATGAAAACCCATAGCCAAGTCATTCATTTGTCCCCTTTCATTAGAAAATAGGGACATTGATAGATTGAAGGCTGTTAGAAATTGTGAGAGTTGAGGTCCAAAACCCCTGGAGGGCCCAAGTTTGCCCCTGCCTGGTCTACACTGTGGAATTATTCCACAGCATTGAGCCATGGCAGTCAAAGGGACCCCATAGGCCAGTGGTTCCCAACCTGTGGGTCCCCAGGTGTTTTGGCCTACAACTCCCAGAATTCCGAGCCAGTTTACCAGCTGTTAGGGTTTCTGGGAGTTGGAGGCCAAAACATCTGGGGACCCACAGGTTGAGAACCACTGCCATAGGCCATCCAGCCCATCCACTTTTTGCAGTAAAGGAAGACACAATCAAAGCCCTCCCAATAGAAGGTCAGTATGAAAGATGGCCAGTTGGAAAGGAGACCCAAAGTTCATCCAGTCCAACCTCACTTGGCAGTAAATGAAGACACAATCAAAGCCTACCAGACAGATGGCCAACGAGTTGGAAGCGCTCTCCAAAAGCCATCCAGTCCAACCCCATTTGGCTTTAAAGGTGTGTGTCTGTTTCTGTCTGATCATCCATCCATCTACCATTCCATCTGTCTGTCTGTCTGTCTGTCTGTTTATGTTCTATCCATCTACCTTCAGTTCCATCTGTCAACGCCCCTTCCACCTGTCCCTTCTGTTTATTGTTTCATGCCTGGAATTCCTCTGTTTTCTGAGGGCCACAGCAACGCGTGGCAGGGGACAGCTAGTAACTTATATACTTATAAGAATTTGGTTGGAAATGGCCTTTTTTCTTCCTGTTAAAAACAGACTTGATCCAACAACTGTGTTTCAACTTAAAGTCTCATAGGAATCCAATGGCGATTGTGGCCTGGACTATTTTCAGTGGGAAGTCTAATCTTACCTTCCAATTTTTCAATCTGCTTCTAATTGTACTTCCAGTTAGGAACCTTCACTTTCACTTTCTCATACAGAGGCTTCTGTTTTATTTTTTTAAAAGAAAATCCTCCGTAGTATTAGTAGTGAGATGGAAAGGTAACATTACGTTGCTAGCCTGCCTGCCTCCTTTCGATGGCAGAATGGGGCCTTAAGGGCATCGTCGGGGACACTTCCCTATTTCCTCCCTCCCTCCCCACCCTTTTCTTCTTCCCTCTGTGTTTTTTGTATATGTTGTTGTTCTGTTGCTGTAAATCTATGAGGGAGGGCGATTAACAAATATTAAATTCTATTCTGTTCTATAGCACCAAAGTTCAAGGCACCTTCGTGTCATCCCTGTCCCAAGTTATCACTGGCACAATTCTGCTCAAAGTGTGGGACAGTGAAATGGGATGTCAGGGGCCGGAATAGCTGGTCTAGGGTTAATATTGAGAGCTGGAAACATGCTAATATGGAGGGTTTTTTAATGATGAGTCACTGATAACATGCATGGCATATGTGTGCGAAAGAGTAGGAACAATGGTGAAGGGGCGGCCCCTTGCAGATGTTCCTCCAAGTGTTTTATTAAGCATTTCAAATAAAATTAAAACTTTTCACACTAAAGCAGGGGTTGGGAACGTATGGCTCAGGAGCCAGGTGTGGCTCGTTTTGTAGCGGAAACTTTTGGTTCTTGGTTGCAGAGCCCATAAGGTGGAAGAACTCAGCCAAGGCCGATGAATCCAAACAAGACTTTATTCCAATCTGATCAGTAATAGGGTGAATAGCCCTTGACCATTGCAGGTCAAGAAACAAAATGGCTATCACCCCAAGCTACGCAGTTACATGGTATTTATACTCGTTTTTATCAGCAAACAAACATTCTTCACATTAACCCTTAGTAACCCTTAGATAGCCCTGTCTAAGGCTATCGACCAAATAGCTCCTAAACGCCTCTTCCGACCACGCAGTTTCCGCTCTCCGTGGTTCACCAAAGAACTGAGGTCACTGAAGCGCAAACGGAAACAACTGGAGAGTGCCTGGCGGCGGAAACCTAGCCAGACATCAAGAACAGCCTTCAGAAACATGCGCAAGACATACGAGTGGGCCACAAAAGAGGCAAAGAAAATTCACAACACCTCCCTAATAACAGCTGCGAGATCGCGCCCAGCGCAGATTTTCAGGATTGTCCGAGATTTGGTCACCACCAATCCGCAGCCAAAAACCAGGGACACTCCAGCCATCTCAGCAGAGGAATTCCAGGAATTCTTCATAGAGAAAATCACCGCTCTTCGGCTAGACCTGCTATCCGTGCCTGAAGATACGAGTGAGAGGGTAGAAGAACTACATACACCAACTAACCAGATATTTAACCACTTCAAAGCCCTGGACCTGGAGGCAGTTAATAAAATCATCTCCACAGCACGGGCGACTACCTGCTCCACGGACCCTTGCCCATCCCATCTAGTTAAGGACTGCGCAGAGGGGCTCTCGATTCCCCTGATGCAGATAATAAATCACTCCCTAGAGCAGGGAATTTTCCGGATGCCTTGAAAGAAGCCTCAGTCCGCCCACTCTTGAAAAAGCCAATCTGGACCCACCGATGCCAGCGAACTACCGTCCCGTTTCAAACCTCCCGTTTCTCAGTAAGCTGATCGAACGCGCGGCAGCAACCCAGCTTCAAAACTTCCTTGAGACATCAGAGGGCTTGGACCCCTTTCAATCAGGGTTCCGCCCGGGCACGGGACCGAGACCGTCCTGGTGGCCATCTCGGACGATATCCGCTGCCAACTAGACAAGGGAGGCTCAGTAGTTCTGGTATTGCTGGACCTTACCGCCACATTCGACACGGTGGACCATGATCTGCTGATACGACAACTTGCCGCCATAGGGATACAAGGAACAGCTTTAGCTTGGCTTAGCTCCTTCCTGCGCGGACGTAGTCAGCGAGTTGAATGGCTAGGCCAAACATCTAGAAATCTCTCCTCGAGTGCGGAGTGCCCCAAGGCGCCATATTATCACCAACGTTGTTTAACATCTATGTTCGGCCGTTGGCTGGTATAGCCCGGAGCTTCGGCCTAGGGTGCTACCAATATGCCGATGACACCCAGCTCCTACTGAAACTGGAGCCTGGCGCAACTTCGGTGCCCGAAAACTTCACTCGAGGCCTAGAAGCAGTGACAAAATGGCTCCGCGCCCACAAACTTAAAATAAATCCATCAAAGACGGAGATCTTATGGCCGGGCCGCCCAGAACCACCTTTCTCGCTGCCCCCTGCCCCCGTCCCCCTCAGTAAAAAGCCTTGGTGTTATCCTGGACTCCAAATTGTCAATGGAGGCCCAGGTTGCCTCCACGAGCAAAAGGGCCTTCTTCCACCTGCACCAAGCGAGACAATTGGCGCCCTATCTTCTGACAGAAGCGCTAGCTACAGTAATCCATGCCACAGTTACATCAAGGCTGGATTACTGTAACGCTTTGTATGTAGGTCTACCCCGGTCACTAACCCGCAGGTTCCAGAGTGTGTAGAACGCGGCCGCCACGCTTCTCACAGGAACATCGATGAGATGCCACATTACACCATCCCTGCAGCGCCTGCACTGGCTGCCCGTTGAGTATAGAGCCTTACACAAGACCTTGACCTTGGCTTTCAAAGCCCTACGGGGCCGGGGCCCAACATACCTAAAAGGCCGCTTGTTGATGCCTGCTTACTCAAGGACCCCGCGGCCAGCAAACAAGAACCTTCTTCACGTACCAGGCTTGAAAGAGGCCCACCTGGAGACCACGAGACGGAGATCGTTCTCCGTTGTGGCCCCCATTCTTTGGAACTCGATGCCACCGGACCAGAGAGCCTCCCTCGACCTGCCCCAGTTCCTGACCGCTCTGAAGACCTGGCTATTTAGGAAAGCCCATGGTTAATGCAGAACCAGGAACTCAAATACCGAGCCTGGCCCCTGCATTTAACCACTGAATATTTTAATCTAGTTTAAATAGTCTATTTTAATTGTGGAATTTGTTGTGTGTAAGTTGCCCGGAGCACTAACGTGGAGGGCGACTCAGAAATAATAAAGTCAGTCAGTCAGTCAGTCAGTCAGTATGGCTCCTTCTCTGTTCTGCTGTCTCTGGGCAGATTATTGCTAACATACGGGCACTTGGAGCATCTCCTCTCGGGAGGGGTACTTTAACCCCTTCATTCCCTACTGTTTTTTGTTGCTAGTGATGCTTGCAAACTTGCAATTACGATTATACATCATCATATCTTTCTGTAAGATCTCCAGCAATAATCATATCAATCTGGCTTATTCTGTAAACATAAACATCTCATTTTCTGCACATTAATGACACTCTTCTGGGTTGTTACATGAATCACATTCTCAATGGTCCTCCTAATCAAGAGAACAAGACATGGTGTTATCAATAAAACAAGAACAATTATCACAAACATAATGAAGCCCACGATCACCAACTCTTTCAACCAGGCCACACTTGGCAACCATGAAGTTAGCCATGAAAACTGAGATGGTTCATTAATGTTATGTTGACTCATGACCTGTAGCTTTTCTAGGCCATCTTCTATTGTTTGGTTCAAATTATGAAATTGTATTTAGCAGTTGTCTTTTGATCATTGCACAAAATCCTCCCTTTGTTGTCAAGAGGTAATCTAAGGCCATTTTCTGCTGTATCTCCATTTGACTTAACTCTTCAGCTTCAGTTTGCAATGCTCTAACTATTTTCCCAGTGGCACTGATGAATTTTTCTAAGCGACAGATGAGCCTCACAATTCTCTTTGATTCCTGGGTATGACCCTAAAGACAGGATCTCAGTGATGGCTCCAGCTCCTACCCTTTGGGCTTTGGTGTCAGACAGTTGATCCTCAATGATCACTGTGTCATCACACCCAGCACCCATTTTTCTGGCTGGAACCCCCCTCTTCTGCCTCTTTCTGGGTTGGTTTCCTTTGATGATTCACACTGGTAGGGTTAGAAAGCCCACACCAACACACTGATACCTCCCAGGATGACAGCTAGTAGCCCATTTGGCAAAGAAGAACCCCAAGTTAGGGTTTCTTTATCTGTCGACCTGAACAGATGCTGCCACTAATAGAGTTGCATTTATCTCAAACATAGGATAGTTAGGATACAGCTCTCTCTACTCCATGTCAGACAGATTCTGAGTCTTGACATAACTGAAGTTGTGGCCGTTGCATAAATAGTGATCTGTGCAATGAGTGTAACTTTTGAAACAAAATGTAATTGGGTCCCTCCAGCACTGCTGAGGACATTGAATTGTTAACTGCAAACCTCCTAGCGTTACTCGAGGATCCTTGCTTTTTAAATGTAGGGATGAGAATTACCATACTGTTTTTGTATGTGCATGTACCAATGTACTATCTGAAACATATGTTGTACATGTATCCTGATACAATTGCCCTATGTTGGACTATGGTCAGTCCCAATAACACATTTTACTGATCAGCCTTATCATTTCTGCTCTCTGGTGGAGGCCTACAAAGGATCTTCTTACACCACCAGCAGAGCCAAAACAAAACTATACAATATACAGAAAACCCCCAAACTGGCACTCCCAAGTCCCAAGTTCATGTCTTTGGGTGACTCTCGGAAGTCTACCCTCCTCTTCGGGGTGGCTTTCGATCAGCCTGCCCCCAGGAGAGTGGCCCCCACGATGCTGACTCTCCTTTCCTCTTCAAGGTCGTTGGACCTTGTATCTTCAGTGGGTCCTCTAGGTCATCGTCCACCTGAATAGTAATATATCTGCTATTCAATGGCTTATTTCCAGTAGTATCTTTTTGGAATTAAATATAATGGATCCAAGGCCTTAATCCCCCTCACTTGGGGTGGTCAGGAAAACATCACATCACATCACACAGCCCTCTTTACTTTGATCTCAATGGGCCAAGTTTCCTTTTTTTTTTGTTTTTAAACCACATGATATTATCTGGGGAGAAAGAAGCGAAGAAACAACAGGGAAAAGTACCACACAACCATAATGCTTTCAACACTTGTCTCTAAACTTGCACCTCTTTTCATTATTTTCCCTTTTTTTTCAGCTCTGTGGAATCTCTCTCTGTAATGGCTTTTCATATCTCAATTCATAAATAACAATCTCAACAGTGTAGGTGCATATCTAATCTTTTAACAATGTCATAAGAAGAATTTGGATTCAATTCAAATCAGTTTCTTGACACATTTTCGCTAAAGATTTCTTTCAACGCCCTATTCCAAGTCACCCCTAGGGAAATTATCTGATAAACCAAAAGCTGGGCCATTTGCAAATAACATACCCAACAATCTTGCAATCTTTTTGCAGTTGAATTTTTACCAATTAGTGGATGGTATCTCTCTCCCATTCTGTTGTAATGGGGCGTGGCATCAAGCTGTGAATGACATCATCTCCGTCTTCTTTTCAAAACACGATTCTGAACACTTGACTAAAATGGCACAAACAAATTAATCTCTTATCAAACTAACAATCAAGACTAAATGGTGGTAATGATCACTTTAACAATTCAACAACAGAAGTCATTTAACTTGAAAAGGATATAGTCTTCAGTAAAATCCCAAGCAAGTCCGGCCTTTGTCATCAGGCTCAAATATGGCCATTCACATATCCGTTTCATATATCCAACTTTTATCTCTTTTGATCTCTGCCGTAAGAAAGCAATCTCAGGCATCTTCTTGACCGAAGAAATCTATTGAGTTCCAACAAGTCTGTTTTCAGCAAGGCCTCTAGGGTCTGAAATAAGTCTCTGTGTAAAGAAATTATGTAAATAAAGTTTTTATATTTTCCAAGCCTTTCAATCATCCAGCCAGTTCTTAGCTCCTGCGATTTGACTTCCATTACGCTTTCTAGCTGGCTGTGGTGCCTTTTGGATACCAATTTAGAAATAGGATTCCATATAATTTCCAGGCTTGAGACCTAAAAAAAAACAAAGATAGTGAAGAGAGAAGGGGGAAAGGGGATGCTAATTACCCATCAATAGAATCCTCCACCAATTTCCATCGATAATTCCATCACATCCTTTTGCTTCCACGATCTCCACCTTTTAAGAACAATCTCCACGGTTTTATAAGCAACCTTTTTCAACATAACTGTTTCAATCAACGTATAATCATATTCCATTCAATTTTCTCCATCTCATTTTGCTGCATACACTAGGTGTCGCTGCTGTCCATTAAGGGGAGGGCCCTGCCCTCCAGACGCTTCACATCCTAAGCATCCTCTCCCTCGTTCATTGTCATCTGTGACATTTTTCCAACTTATCTGATATCGGCACTCTCAGTTTTAATCACTTTATCTGCAACTTGCTTTTCCAACGTAACAAAACAGTCCCTTAAATCTGGCAAACTTCCAGGGCAGGTAGCCCTATCTGTTCCAATGTAAATCATCCCCTTCTCAGTCAAAGTACACCATTCATTATCCAAAGGAAATCTTAAAGTTGTCCTGTGCTTGAAAACAAACTATGAAGCATTTAATTCACACTAAGAATCATGTCTAGGGTTGTTCTCATAAAATATATTTCGCTGTGAGAATCATGGCTTTCCTTTTAAATCAGTTATTAAACAGAAATAGTTTCAAAATGTCATTTTTCATTTCGAAAAGGTTGCCGTAAAATAATTCTTACACAGTTCCAGGCTAAATGTCAGGAGAGAATGCTGCAGGAACTGTGGCTTGACTTTTTTGAAAGGACCTCTTTTTTCCTCTTCCACCTAAAACTCTGTGCTGACCTCCTGTGGCAGTCTCCATGTACTTCTTCATAAAGGAATGTCTAATAGCACAGTCAATAGGATAAGGGAGGGCGCTCTTTACACAGTCCATCCCAAACCCCCTTCTTCTTTCTTCAAGAGAACAAACAGATAAGGCCGCAAGACCACAGTGTTCTTTCTCACATTCCAACATTTGGCACAGATAATTATTCTCTTTTTCTCAATTCTTGACTCAGAGGAAACATCCATGCAGCCCAAATGGGCCAATTTGTCTGTTAAATATTCATAAAACAAGATCCATTTTTCTCATAGACACAGAATAAATTTGGGTTTTTGCATAAATCAACAATATTCATTTTCCAAAACATTCTCACACACATACATATCCATTAGTTGTTAGTTCACTTTCACCCGTGCTTGCACCTACTTTTCCAAGGTCAGCTACTTGTGCATTTTACACCATTTGAACATAAACATCAGAAAATTCAAACAATTATTGAAAACACCAGCTTTTTACATTTTAAATATATATCCTTTTAAATAGCACCAGGAAATCAGAAGTACACAGTTTAGACATGAATATAAGGCATTGCACACCTTTACAGTTAAAAAAACCAGAAATATATATCATTCCTATGAATGCATTTCATTTTGTACACATTCTTACAGTCTTAAACATGATTGCAAACTTTTAACCCAGTCTTTCAAATACAGTCATTTTGTTAGGCGCACACAGACAAGTTCGAAAAACCCAAATATCTGCCAACTTTTCCGGGAACTTCGCCAATGCTTATCAACATTTTTGAGAACAAATCACTCTCTTCCTCCTATGTTTCTATCCCAGCTCTCAGGCACACAAAAATATCTCCTACACATTATTTCTTACACTCTCCCAGAGTTGCAACTCATACCGTGTTTCCCCGAAAGTAAAACAGCGTCTTACTTTCTTTTGACCCCCAAAATCCCCACTACGGCTTACTTTCGGGGTACGGCTTACATTGGGCGACGGTACCCCGAAAGTAAGACGAAAAAAAGACTTACCGCGGGCGGCATGGCGTGGCTTCCTGTCTGGGCGACGAGAGGCTCCCAGAGGGGCTCAAAAGGGGCCCGGAATCCTCCTCCTCTTCCTCCTCTTCCTTCCAGCGGCGTCTTCCATCCTCTTCCTCTTCCTCCTCTTCCTCCCAGCGGCGCCTTTCCCTCTCGCCGGTTCCGCCCCCCTCCCTTCAGTGAAGGGAGGAGGGGCGGAGCTGCCGCCGGTGAGAGGGAGAAGGCGCCGGCGGAAGTCCCGCCCCCAGGGCGACTCAGGCGCTTTCCCCACCCCGCCCCGCTCGCCCGCGCTCCAAACACGAGCAGGGCGGGCGGGGCGGCGGCGAAAAGCGCCTGAGTCGCCCTGCAGCCGGCGCCTTCTCCCTCTCGCCGGTTCCGCCCCCCTCCCTTCACTGAAGGGAGGAGGGGCGGAGCCGCCGCTTCTGCGGCTGCCGGGATGCTTTGCCAGGGAGGGGGGTCTCCCGGCGGCACCCCCTTCCCTGGCGAAGCATCGCAGCAGCGGCTGAAGCCGGCGCCGGCTTCTGCAGCTGCCGGGATGCTGTGCCAGGGAGGGGGGTCTCCCCGCGGCACCCCCGTCCCTGGCAAAGCATTGCAGCAGCCGCTGAAGCCGGCGCCGGCTTCAGCGGCTGCTGCGATGCTTTGCCAGGGAGGAAGGGTGCCGCCGGGAGACCCCCCCCCTGGCAAAGCATCCCGGCAGCCGCAGAAGCGGCGGCTCCGCCCCTCCTCCCTTCAGTGAAGGGAGGGGGGCGGAACCGGCGAGAGGGAGAAGGCGCCGGCGGAAGTCCCGCCCCCAGGGCGACTCAGGCTCTTTTCGCCGCCGCCCCGCTCGTGTTTGGAAACAAAACAAAGAGAATTTTAAAAAAACTATAGGGATAGGAGAGCTATTATTAAGTTGGTCACACCTTTACAGATGTCTATGTGTCACAAAGAAAGAACACAAAAAGTGAGGGTTGTTGGGATGGGGAGGGGTTCTTATATAAAAATTATTGTTACAGCTAAATTTGTATATTCAGTTAACACACATTGCATTCGATATTGAAGATTTAACAAATCTAGTTTTAAGTCTAGTAGTTGGATCTTTTTTATTCCTTCTTATATTGTCTTGTGTTCTTATTTTTCCTTCCAGCTCTTCTTTGTTGACAATTACTCTTAATTATTCTTGCCATTTGAATCTTTTCTCTAACTATGGATTATTACCGTATCTTTAAAAAAAGAAAATTCAATGGATTTTAATTTAAACTGTTATTAGGTTAGTATTCTTTAGACAAAAATTTACTGTATATCATTCTATCTTTATCATGCTTCCACTCTATTCATATGACACCAAACTTACGTATGACCAATCAATTTTTGTGTGATCCACCCCAATCTTATTAGTTGATACTAAACTATACAAAATTCAAAATTTCTTAGATTTTAGGTGGGTGCCTAATAAAAAATACAAATGTATGAATCAAAAAGCAACATTCTCCAAATTTGCTTTTGTTCCAGTGTATCAACATTTCAGTTTGGCAGTCAAGCTCTAATATATTCAATTCAATTTCTCACCTATTCATCGCCCTCCATTTAAAATGCTCCAGGCGATTTACATAAAACAGAATGCATAAAAACATTACAACAATACCATATACCCCTCTTATTCAACATCTACATGCGACCTTTTGCACAGCTGGTCCGAGACTTTGGGTTAGAGTGTTACCAATACGGTGATGACACTCAACTTATACTGAAGATGGCTGGTCAACCAGACACAGCGCCGTGCAATCTCCATCAGTGTCTGGAGGTCGTTACCAGATGGCTTCGGTCTAGCAGGCTGAAAGTGAACCCTGCAAAAACAGAGATCCTGTGGCTGGGTTCCCTGAGTGGTGGGACCATCAATTTACCAACCCTAGATGGCGAGACATTGCGCCCTTCACCTCGAGTGAAGAGCCTGGGTGTCCAATTAGTCTCTCGATTGATGATGGAAGCCCAGGTGTCCACATCAGTAGAACGCCTTCTTCCATCTGCGTCGCATCAGACGCCTGGCCCCCTACCTCCATAGAGATGACCTGGCCACAGTGATCCAGGCCTTGGTCACTTTGAGACTGGACTATGGCAATGCTCTTTACATCGACTTACCAGGGTCTACCATCCGTAGACTTAAATTGGTCCAAAATGCAGCCGCTAGACTCTTGGAGGGGGTCCCTGCAAGGTGCCACATCACTCCAATTCTACAAAAACTTCACTGGCTTCAGATCGAGTATCGAATCATCTTTAAGCTACTGGTCCTCACCTTCAAGGCATTACACGACCCCGGCCCGTTATATCTAAAAAATCTACTCGCCTTTTATCAACTCAGAGACCACTTCGATCTGAAGATCAAATGCTGCTTGTAGTTCCCAGTCTCAAGATCATACGATCTACAAAGACCAGACGCAGGGCCTTCTCTGCTGCTGCTCCATCTTTGGAATACTCTTCCGCTTGAAGTCCGTATGCTCCAAGACTTACTAGCGTTTCGGAGAGCGTGCAAGACTTATCTGTTTAGGCAGGCCTTCCCACCTGGCTAATCAGTTTTATATTTTACTGTTTTTACTGTTTTATTGTATCACACATCTCTGATGTAAGCCGCTCCGAGCCCCCGGGGAGTGGCGGCTTATAAATTTGAAATAATAATATAGACTGCATTAAACATTAAACGATCTACTAAAAAGCCAGGTCTTGAGTGCCTGAGCAAAGGGCCGCAAGTCACGCATGGGCCTCATGTGGGGAGGCAAAGAGCTCCACAAGACAGGGGCAGAGATGGAGAAGGCCTACGTCTCGTGCTCTTGAGACGTGCTTCCCTGGGGCCTGGAACATACAGTAAGTTTAGTTGGAGGAGTTGTGGCGACCACTGGCGGCGAAGAGGGGAGGCGGTCTCTGAGATATGCTGGCCCCCAGGGGCAGTCTGATGTATACGCGAAGTAAGCAGCCGCTTAGGGCGCCAACTTCTGGGAAGGGCGCCATCTTCTGAGAAGGGTGCCGCCATGACGGCCGTGCTGCCGTAGCAAACCTCCCTGCTGCTGTGTCGGCTTCAGCGCCTGGCCTGCAGGAGCTTCTGGGCATAAGCGGAGATTTTCGCGCATGCGCAGTGGCTCCGGATCTGAAGTTGAGCTCGGGCCACTGCGCATGCCCAGAAGCTCCTGCAGGCGCTGAAGCCGAAGCCTGTAAACACGTCACATCAGCACTCCGTCCGTATTCGGCACACAGGGGGCGGAGGCAAAGGGAGAGGCTTAACCTCTCCCTTTGCCTCCGTCCCCTGCGTGCCGAATACGGATGGAGTGCTGACGTGACGTGTTTACAGACTTCGGCTTCAGCGCCTGCAGGAGCTTCTGGGCATGCGCAGAAGCTCCTGCAGGTGCAGAAGCCTGTAAACACGTCACGTCACGCAATTGGGCAGGTAGGGGGCGGAGGCAAAGGGAAAGGGGGCGGAGACAAAAGGGGGCGCCAAAGTAATGCTCGCTTACCATATAAAATAACCTTAGACCGCCCCTGCTGGCTCCTGACCATAAAGCGCCTTAAAGGTCAGAACCAACAGCTTAAACAGGGCCCGAAATTCCGTTGGAAGCCAGTGCAAGTGTTATGTGGCATCTCAAAGGTGTTTTTGCAAGTAGCCTGGCAGCCGCATTCTGAATAATGCGGATCCTCCGAGTAGTCAACAGGGGAAGGCCAACATACAAGGCATTACAATACTCCAGTCTGGATGTAACCGTTGCATGGATAATTGTAGATAGGTTTGCATTTTTTTTAAAATAAATCCAAGGGTTTTGCCCCACAGTAACTTGGAATGTGAAAAAAATTCAACTGGGAAACATCATAATCTTTGGAAATGGAAAGAACAAGAAGCAAGATAACAATGCAAACCAAATTGGTCAAAATGATTTGTTTGGATAAGGTTTCTAAAGTAACTTGATCCCTTTGGGAGATGCGGCCCAGCACCTTGAATAGCTCTTTTAAAAACCCAACCAAAACCCAGATTGGTTTCATTGTCATAAGTGTCACTGCTGGTGGCTTGACCCCTTTATTAAGCAGCCATCAGTGAGGTTTCCGATAACTGTTTTAAGGAAAGAAGATGTGCATGAAAATTTAGAAACTATTGACTCAAGGAAGGCTTTGATCGAATGAGAAACTTTTGGAAAGATTATGTGAGGGAAGGAAATCTGCACATTTCAAACCCATACTTACCTGAACTTTTCACAGGACTCGGTGCTGTAGGTTCTATTTCAGGCCCTTAACACACAGCTGTATAAAATCCACACTGTGAACTCCGATAATGCAGTTCAAAGCAGATAGTTTTGATTCTCCGACTTGATATTCTGGGTTATATGGCTGTGTGGAAGGGCCCTCAGAAGACGGAACTGGCAAACCCACCTCTGAGAATTCTTTGTCTTAGAAAACCCTATGCAAGTCATGCAACAGGTGACTGGAAAGCACAAAACCCAGACAGGCTTTTCCCACTGTTCTTTGCTTCCACCTGTCAGCGGCGCCTAGTCCAATGCGGGATAGCGCAATGGATAAAGACGCGGCTGCCATCTTGGAAGAGGATCGAGCGATCGGAGGCGCGGCCGCCATTTTGGTTCTCCTTGTTCCCTGTTGTTTCTGAGCTGTTGGAGTTCCCGCGAAAAAGGACAAGAGGGTGGGGTTCCGGGTTATCTGTTCAAGGATTGG